>JASDQU010014656.1:35491-48859 GCA_032191745.1 Picea mariana | reverse complement strand
ATGGGGATCATGAGTTGCTTTTGTTGGATATCCCACTAAAGGATCAAGGCTTAGCTATGGAGGAGATAGTTGAGCACATTTCTTGTGAACTAGGATGCAAGGAAGTATATGCATCCATGGATTGGGTGGACATGTATATGAAAAACATGAGCATGCTCTAGGATACAATTATAGATGACATCAGTAGAGTGATGGATACAATAGAACCTAAAAGATACAACAAGGTACATGACGATTCAGTGATAGGAAACATTATGCATTGGTATTCATTGGAATTTGGAAGTGTGCATTGGAGTTGTGGGGTGTCTCCTCCAGGGAAACCTCCTAACAGAGTACTTGAACATACCATTGAGTTGAGGTTACCCAAGATTGGTGAGTGGATGGGTAAGCCTTAGTAAGTAGCATATCCTTTGATGATCGATCTACATTTGGGATATAATTAGATGAGGGTAAGGGACTAGGATAGTCACAAGTCTTCTTATATATTTTATTATGACCTCTTGGTCATACCCTTGGGTTCGACCAACACACTAGTCACTTTCCATTCTTGTAGGTAGTGAAAGAGGAATCTATTATTGTTAATTGATTCCCTCATTATATACAGTGGGAGATGGGAGTTTCACTTGATTCAGTTGGATGAGACAGGTGGCATTATAGGCATGTCAGAGGTGTTTCATTTGGACCATGTGATATGTGCACAAAGTGCACAAGAAGATATCTAAGATCTGTTGGATTGGTTCATGGAGATTTCAATAGGAATTGGGAGTGATGGACTTCCAATTTGGTGGTGGGATCCTGAAATTCATTGGAGTGATATATTTCTTCAGATGATGAGGTTGATAGACAGGATTGTGGCAGTGCCTAGTCTACATCATTGTGGGGATGTTGTGGGAGGAGTTGTTGAGACTTGTTCTATATGGAGAGGTAGATTTTCCCTCACGATATGCATGATCGAGTCTATCCATGTATTGGTAGGATTTTACATTGTTGTGTTGGTTTTGTCACTTGGGTGAGAAAAACAACAAAACTTGCATGCCTAGTTGGGCCTGATAGAAAATACATAATTTCGTGAGTGGGTTAAACAAGCCAAACACATGTAATAAACAAAGAAACAAACTAAAACAACTAAGAAATAAAAGTTAGAATGCATAAGAAACTTAGAACCATAAACACTCAACCAATGACCAAGATAATGCCACCAATGGATAACTATATTAGTAGGCAAAACACTGTAGAGAAAAATGAGGAATTATGAGTCCCCTCTTCCTCCTTGGGAGGGATCTTGAGTTCCCTAGTGGAGATATATTCTTACAATGGAAGAAAACTGGCAAATGGTGAAGAAAATCAATGCCTATTCCCTCAAGAGGTGAGTGGAATGGCCTATTGTAATGATGCTTGAATACTCCAAGGAGAAAAAAGGATTCTCAAGGGAGAATTGAGGCAACATAACAATACTATGAAGATCTTGGTTTCTTAGTGCACCCATGGCTCTTATTTATAAAATTTCTTGAAGGAAAAATGTAATTGGTTCTTGGTTTGAACAAGGGGCTTTTTAAGGCACCCTTTGGTCCTTGACCAACCCCCCATTCAGATTTCGCTCTGATATGGAGGTCAAATCAGGTTGGGAGCTGGTCCATAAGTGGTTCGGGGGCAGACAAGAACCATAAATGTGTTGTTCATAGGAGTTTGCAGATTTTCTCATACACAGTTGCGCATTTGGCGCATTGTGCGCTTTGAGCGATTTGTTGTCCCGCGCACTATGTGCGCCCTTCCTTTGGTGAATTTGTGCATGTCAATTTTTTCCAAATTGTATAGTTTTTTCCTTTTGAAATGTATTTTAGTGTTGCAGGTGAACTAATTGTTGTTGGCATTGCTATATTTCTGTAACGATTTGCGTGCAATGTTGCGGAAAAAAATTCAGTGATAACAAATGCCCCTTGATGTGTGAGGTTAGGAGCATATGTATAGCTTAAATACATCAATGTTTCTTCTAATGAGAGTGTCATTGTAATGAAGAGTGATGAGAAGAACTACAAGAATGATCCGTTGGAGGGAGAGTGGAAACTGTGGCACCCAAACCTTTCTCTAGGGAGAAAAAAGAAAATATGTATACAAATGAGGTGGGCATGCCCCATGCTCATGTCATGTAACCAAAATGTAAGACGGTAACTGAAGATGTATGCTGGTGTAGATAAATGTAGTGCCCTCCAAGGTGGTTGATAATGACAGATAAAATTTTTGAATGGTGAACATACTCTAAAGTGAGGCAAAGACACCTGTAAGAAGTGTTGATGACTCAGGAATTGATGGCCTAACGAATTCAGAGGTCTTCGACTGATATAAAAAAAACTGCAATAGTCGCACAATAAGACCCACCATAACATGAGATTTTGCTGAAGTCAAATGTTATGGGGGTCAACAAAATCAAAGAGCAATGATGATTCTCTCTGTGCCGTCTGAGACTCCTGATTGTAAAGGTAATGAGAGTCAAGATATTGCCACCATTTTGGAAGATGTGCTGATGTCGACAAAAAGGGAGGCACGAATCCAAGAAGCAAAGGGATTTGTGAAATTTATAGAGATGAGATCAGGAACTGGCATGTAACATGGATGAAGTCAATATGTGGTGAGACTCAAGACTTCCCTTGGTTGGGGAATGTTGAAGGATGATTGGAAACAACCATAAAACTATATCTAGTGTCAGGGGGACAACTAGATATGGGGTTAAACTGTGCCAGAGGCTTGACAAAGTGGACAAAATTAGAGATCATGGGTACATGGATTTTGGGATACTTGGGGCTCATGAATGATGTTGGAATGAAAAAAATAGAGAGTGTATGCCCCAACCAAAGGCGACATGGGTTGCTTTGCCGGGAAAAAAAGAAGGTCATCAGGGGTGATGACAAAAATCTAAGTAAATGATGGAAACAAAGGATTTTTACAATTACCATATAAATAAATAATAATTTGGGATGAGTGTACAGATACAGAAATGGGTGCCCTAGTGCAAGATGGCTTGGCTTGTGAGGGTGCAAGTTGCGAAGAGAACTAGTGGAGGGTCGGGGCCCCATGGGTGGGCTTCTGTATGAGGTAAAATGAATGGAGGGAAATCTGTAGATGGGAAAATTGATGGTGGATGAGATGGCGGGATAATGATGTTGCAGAGTTGCAGTAAAGATAACCGAGATGATATAACCTGGGGGCCCATTGGGAAAGATATCAATATGATAAGAAGAATTATGTGGCTTTATTTTTGGAAGTGCATAAGACTATAATGAATCCCATCCCTAGGGGGTGAAATTGGCATGAGTGTCAAGTTGCCAAGGGGAACTATGAATGGGACAAATCATGTGGGGGAGAGTGCTACTGGGTGACAGTACCAAAATGAAGCAGAGGTGACTGTACTGCAGAGCCGAATGTCCGGACCCTAAAGGTGAACGTCGAAGGGTGTGACTGGGAGATGTAATTGATTTTTAGAGGGAATAATTACATGCCAGTGTCGAACATATACCTGAAGGGGTTGCATTGTTTGTGATGACCAAGTACCTGCACGCATAAAAACAAAATACTCGACGTGAACAATATCTGATGATAAAGAACATATAACAACTATTTGATAATTTTGAACATGAGCATGCATACCTAGACATGACGTGGCCCTTTGAAACATAGCACCTGCATTCTTGAGTCCAAAAGGCATGAAATGATAAGAAAAAGTACCCCACAGGGTAGTAAAAGTGGTTTTATACTGATCTGCTGGATGGATTTGGATTTGATTGTAGCCTGAGAACCCATCCATGAAGGACAAAGCCTCGTGGCCGACACATTCATTGATAATTTAGTCGATGAAAGGGGTTGGAAAGTTGTCTTTGGGACAAGCATTGTTGAGATCGCGAAAGTTAGTGAAAGCATGAATAGTTCCCTATTTTTTGTTAACAGGGATGAGGTTGGAAACCCATGAGGTATACACAATGGGGTAAATGAACCCAACAACACATAACTTATCAATTTCGGATTTGATAGCTAGAACTTTGGATGGGTGAAGGGGGTGTTGCTTTTGATGAACTAGGGTGACATCTCATCATGTGTCAATGCGATGTTTGACTATAGACGGATCAAGGCTGGGAATATCCTTATATGACCAGGCAAAAATATCTTGGTATTCCTGAAAGAGATCTTTGTAAGATGTGAATTCCTCAGAGGAGAATGCAACGCCAATGGTCATTTCTTCTACGATTCCTGGTTTGATGGAAATGTCAATTTTGATGGTGGAGGAGATATTGGCCAAGTTTCTTTCTTCAAAAGCATCTGGGGCAGGGATAGGGCTGTTGAACCAGTCTATATGCCCTGAAGGAATAAAATCCTTGGTTTCGATTGCACATATGAAGACTTTTCTAGGAGGGTGAAAGGCGTCGTTTCAGAGAAAAACTGCTCAGTGATGGAGCACATTCCATGGGAAATAGGGGGTAGTGAGTTCCTTTAGGATATATTCGTCACAGTGGAAAATGAGAGAATACAGGGGATCTGGGGAGGTGATAGGGGGGATTGTGAAAGTGTTATTGTCCTTAAGTGGCAAAGATGTAGAGGAGATATTGCATACTGGGCGTGATGGCTTGCTTGGTATAAACCAAATGTCCAGGCACTGTGGGTGATAAACTATGGTAGGGGAGAATATTTCCCATCCTCTGTCAGTCGATTTATGAACCATGGAGGGATGGGAAGTGACTCAGGTTCAGGGGAGGTAATACTAACAGTATCTAGGGAGTGTAGTACCAGTGGTGAGGTGGTCAAATGTGGTTGAACAAGGGTTGAATGACAACCTCGATATGAAACAATCAAAGGACATCGGTATGTAAAGTGAGAAAGTGAGTTACAAAGAGTGTAAGGGAATATCATCTGTTCAGGGAATGAGGAAGAGACACAACGAATGTCAGTGATGTGAGCACCAGAAAGTGGTGGTGGGGAGGGATATTGTTGAAAGGTTTAGCGTACTGCAGCTAGCATTTGACGAAACTAAGGTAGAGCTGGGAAATGATGAGTGTAGTGGCCATATTATGAACAGATGGCACAAGCAAATTTGGTTCACATCCCTTTACTACCTGCAGTGGAGGATGATGTAGTAGTACTAGATGTGCTTGGTGAAGAGGTGAGAAATGTGTTTTCTCGAGGGAGTTGGATCAGATTGAGTAACTTAGGAAGAGTAGCACATCTATTAGTGGGGTGTCCCTCTATTTCGCATAGTGCACAAGGAGGTTGAACTCGGGGAGGAAGTGGAGTTGTGGGATATTTCTTCTTCCATCTGCCCCCAACATTGGTAGTGGTGACAAAAGTTGGGGGTGAGTGTGGTGCGGCTAGAGCATGTACTAGAATCTGCATCGAGATTCCCTATGGATGAGGAGGGAGAGATGGTTGAGGAACCATCGTGGGTGGGTTAAGATACTATACAGGGATGGAAATCACCATATTGGAAAGGGTAAGTGTCACAGCTACCTGAAATGCTTGAACTCTAGATGGGGGGTAAAAGAAGGGAGTTTGAGTAATGGCTTGAGGGATCATCTCCCAAACTGGGATTTTCCCTTGGAGTGGGGGAAAATAAGGGATAAGTGGTGCAATAGGGTTCTCAAGGAATTCTTGAGGTAATAGTTCTTCAACTGGTGGAATGTCGAGGTGTGGAGAGGCCTTAGTAGGAGGAATGGTGTCTCCAGTGTCGGTTCCATTAAAAGATATGACACACACTTGTGATGAAGTGCGTATGATAGGTGGTGCTCCATGGTATTCCCCGAGCAAGGATGGGTCCTTGAAAATTCTGGGACCCATGTCAATGAGAGAATAATCATTTGAGCTAGGGCGGACAAGATCCAGAATGTTATCGATGTTGGGGGAGTGGTTAGGCTCATAATGTGTAATTTGGTCAATGGTGATGATTTTCCCGTTGTGGGGGAACATCATCATTTGAAACACAGAAGAGGATACTTCCTTCATAGTGTACATGTAGCTACGCGCAAACAAGATATTTTAATCGAGCAGGGCTTCCATAACTTCAATGTCGATGAGGATGGTTTTTCCCCTGAGTTCGATGGGGACATAGGTTGGTCAACCATCATAGGCTCTCAAGGTGATGGCGGATGGTACTAGCTCAGGGGAGCCAAGTTTCTGCCATACATTTTTAGACATGATGCATGTGGATGCACCTTCATATATGATACACTGATGAACCGTGATGTTCCAAATATTTACTGGTATCTAGAAAGATACCAGAGTGGGGAGGTGTGGTTCTCCGTTATCTGATCAAATGGGATGAGTCTAGTATCAACTAGGTCAACTGCCCCCAAGGCAGAAAGTAAGGATTTCCGCTGAGTTGAAAATGTTTGGAGGACCTCCAATATAGACATGGCTGCAGGAGACTGTGCCAATTCATCGACCAGACTGTAATTGTGTGCTACCCTAACCTAAGGTTTATTGACATTTTGTCCCAATGTAATGCAAGGTATATGAATGGTAGGTTCAATATTAGGGCATGGAATCATCAAGGGTTGTCCGACTATAGATGGATCCATTTCTGAGGTGGTTGGAGTAGATTCAAGGGGCATGTTGTATTGATAATCGCGCGTTTGCAAAATAATCTCTTCTTCACTAGTGAGGAGGATATTGCGATCAACCAGATTTCGAGGGTGGATGGGCCTTGGGTTTTGATACTGTCCCATTTGTGTTGGGGTAGGGTGTACCTCCTATTGGGTATTCATCACACCTTGGTGTTGAATAGGGTTTTGAAACACGGTCGGGGGTGGCTATTGCAAGTACTACTGTGGGGCCTATTGAGGGGCAGGTGGTGCTAGAGGGCATGGCACATTCAGAGATTCTTTCATCCGTTTGAATTCGATAATTTGGGGAAAATGGTGAGTATAATGTCCATACTCACCATAAAGAGCACAAGGGAATTTCGTCCTGAGATTGTTGTTTTTTTTATTCTCTTAACGTTTGTTTTTATCGTCCCCCTGGGGGTTCTGGTTTCCTTGATTTTGGTTCCCCCTAGCGGGTTGGTTTTGTTGGGGGTTATTTCCGCCTGGTCCCGGGTTATTATTGTTTCAGTTTTTTCCTTTCTTCTTAGCATTATTCAACCGATGGGCCTGATTTTCCATATTCAACTATTCAAAATTATGAAGCTATTGAATGGGAGAAGGCTGAAGAAATTTAATGTTGGCATGTGGTTATCCATGTGGAGGAGAAAATGGTTTTGGAGTAATATGAAATGGAAAGTACATATTATTTTATGGCAACAATCCATAGGGTGCATAGGAAGGTGAAGTTCTTTCACTAGTGCCCAGGTTATATGCTATGGTAGAAGGTAAACCCGAACTTGGTTGAGAGGTCGGATGCATCATGGGTGTCGGTGCGGGTCCACTCATGGGTGGGGGGGGAGAAATAAGATATGGATGATGGTAAGCGGGTGGAGGGTAATAATATGGCCCTCCATGTGGTTTTGGATATTGAGGTGCACCATACATGGGTGGTGGTTGGATATAAGGGTTGTGATGTTTCATGGTACCGATCAACCCATCCGCAGCGTGGGACATCCCAGGTTTGTCCTAGCCAAATGGTATGGGTCTGGGTGCATCAGGTAACATTGTGTATAAGTAACTTGACTAAGCATAGATAAGGTAGAATTGTTGGGACTTGTTGATGTCTTCCTCTTCTAAATTAGGAAAAGTGGATGCTACATCCTTGGCAAGTATAGAGATGAGTGATTTTAGAAACCAATCGAGGCGTTTCTCTTTGGTGGTTTCTTCTTTACAAAAACTACATCGTCAATGCCATTTGTGGATGTGGTTGGAAATATGCATAGCTGAGGCTAGTTTACACTCAAAGAGAAGTTCTAAATAAGTGTCATGAAAGAATTGTAGTTGAAAAAAGGCCAAAAAGGCTTTGGCCAAGGATTCAAAAGTCACATGGGACCCTGATATTTCATCCACATACCATTTAGTTGATGGACTAGTGAGTGTTCTTTGAAATAACCATAAGCAGATGGAATCATCCATGATGTTATTTGAAGAGAAAAATAAGTGGAAGGTCATAACATGGTTGGAGGTATATTCCCCCGATTTTCCTTCAAATTTTGGAATATCTAAAGGTAGTTTGGTGGGCATATTGGGCCATATGGGGTCATGTAAAATGGTACCATTCGTGAGTTTAGTCAAATCAGGAATGTTGAGGGACACCAAGTATGGCATAGGGGGAATTGGTGGAGGATTATTTCCAGCGATTATGTGAGTAGGTGGTGGACCTGACCCTTGAGAGGGATTTGGTGGGGTTGTACTTCTCCCTTGAGAAGAAGTCTTTCCCCCACCTCCTTCTGAAGGAGAGATAGTGGATGGATGTCCTTAGGAATTGGACCCAAGCAAAGTGGAACCAAGTAAATCTGATCCCAAAATAGTAGCACTCACGGGGGTGTGAGATGGTTGAGCCGGTGAGTTGGCAAGAATAGGGACTCCTCCTAGAATATGAGGGAGGTTTTGCAAGTGTCTGGAACGACGTGGATTTTGTGGGTCCCCTATGATGTCTGACTAGCAAAGTGAATGTGTGTAAATGGTGATGAGTGAAATAAATGACCAAGAGCTTTGTATAATTTGGACCTTCACAAGATAATACAACTCACATTTGCATGTAATCAAATTAGCATCATACATAAATCAAATGTGAAATAAGCAACCATGTGGGTAGGCAAATTTTGTTCGTGTGGGTGAAAAAATAAAACAAATTCTTGTGTCCTAAAAGACATATTATCCTTCCTCTCAAATAGCACTAGACCTTCCAAGAGAACTCGACAGTCGAGTTTGAAACCAGCAGAAGAGGAACTAGTGAAGGATGACATAATCAGGTATAATGAGGGGTAGAGGGTGCATATCCCAAAAGAGATGGCGATATTTCCCAATAGCCACACAAAATATGATCAAGGTGCAATTGCAGCCCACCATTTCCACCTGCTTAGATGTCCTAAATTTGGTCACTAGGTACCTCGGTCAAAGTGAGACACTTAGATTTTTGGCCTCAGAAATGGGTCATGGGATGGATCCCTTCCAAGAGTTGGGTGACTCAATGGGGGATGCACAGAACAACCAGACCTCGACCTTCAACCCTTCACAGGTATCTCCCTGCCTTATGGTGTAGGAACACTTGACTTGGAGGATTTGAAAGTTCCCTATTTATCAACTTCTATTGTTTGAGAATGTGAGAACCAGATAATGAGGGGTTATTTGGATGCCTACCCCCGAGACCCTACCTAGACTAAAAATTTATTTTGGCACCTCCTGTGGAGGAAAACTTAGTGAGTTTTTAGAAAAAATTTAGATGTAGTGGGCTGAGAGATTTGGGGTGTGAACCAATCTCGTTTGAATTAAGTGGGTGTGGATAATTTCCAAAAAGAAGTAGTGAGACTTTTCAGAATCCTTTTGGAGAAAAACTACTTCAACCTCCACAATTCAAAATGGAAATTATGTGAGTGAGGAGTGACTTTGTGTGTGAGCAAGTGGAAAAGTGTGCCAAGTTTTTAATAATTTAGGTGTGAAATTGCAACATGTGGACTTCTTGTGGTCCTTACAAATCTTTATTACCTAGATTACAAATACAACCTTGTGGAATTTTAAAATCCCTAAAGAACTAGCATGTGGACATATGGGTCCTTAACAATCCTTTAAACTCCCTAAATGTTGTTTACACTAAGAAAGATTTGAAAAACTATCCTAGATTGCAATCATGTGGGAATGTATGGGCACGTTACTTTCATCTTTAAACTTCCCTAGTGATGTAAACTAAGAAAGAAATTTCAAGAAACTATCCTACGTTTGCAACATGTGGGCATGCATGGGCCCTTACAACTTTAAGATTATTTCATAAAAACTAAGAAGAGCCCTAGGGGGGATTTTTCCTCTCCTAAATTGTTTTGTTAAGGGAGATGAAATGTGCCTTTAACCACCTTTCTGATTCTCAAGATCGCTCTATGGTGTGATAGAAGAGCATAATCAATGACCAAATTTAATTTATGGTCCCAATGTAAGTGTTTTTATATGTGATAGCAATAATCCCAACTTAAATTTTACAAACCAAACAAGCCATCCATGTGGCAATCAAAGAAAAAGATGAGAATATTTGATTCTTTTTACCCCTAAGTGCCTATGTTTAGCTAACCTTTCATATGGGAAAGGAGTCTAAGTGGAGTGCATGTGCATTACAAATTGCATGAAATCAATAATTTGAAGGCTAGAGGCCCTCAAATCATCACAAAACCCCTTACAATTTTGAAAATCTAGATATGTGCACGGGTTACAATTTTGACAGGTGCACAGTGGGTGAACAATGCACATAATGCATAGAGAAAAGAATCATGTGGGGTGCATAGTGCGCTGAGTGCACGTCTGTGGGCTGGAATATCCACACACTTTATGATACGTGTCGAGGGGAAATTTTTTGAGTGAAAGTTTCCGCCTCCAACTCAGAATTTTTCCTTTGACAGTTAAGGCTGGGCCGATTTCGGTACCTGAAAGACAAATTGATTAAAAGAAGTGCTCTCTAAGCCCAAATAGGGTGTAATTTTATACCTTATCCCCAGTATGGTTGCCAATCTGTTGTGTCGGTTTTTCCACTTGGGTGAGCAAAAAAACAACACTTGCATGCCCAGTTGGGCCTGCTAGACAAGGCAGAAGTTCGTGAGTGGGTTAAACAAGCCAAACACTTGTAATAAAAAAAGAAACAAACTAAAACAACTAATAAATAAAAGTTATAATTCATAAGAAACTTAGAACCATAAACAATTAATGCCACCAATGGATAACTATATTAGTAGGCAAAACACCGTAGAGAAAAATGAGGACTTATGATAATGCCACCAATGGATAACTATATTAGTAGGAAAAACACCGTAGAGAAAAATGAGGACTTATGAGTCCCCTCTTCCTCCTTGGGAGGGCTCTTGAGTTCCCTAATGGAGAGTTCTTCTTAAAATGGAATAAAAATGACAAATAGTGAAGAAAATCAATGCCTATTCCCTCAAGAGGTGAGTGGAATGGCCTATTGCAATGATTCTTGAATACTCCAAGGAGAAAAGAGGATTCTAAAGGAGAATTGAGGTAGCATAAAAATACTATGAAGATCTTGGTTTCTTAGTGCACCCATGGCTCTTATTTATAACATTTCTTCAAGGAAAAATGTAATTGGTTCTTGGTGTGAAGAAGGGGAATTTTAGGGTACCCTTTGGTCCTTGACTAGCCCCCCGTTTAGATTTCTCTCATATATGGAGGTCAAATCAGGTTGAGAGTTGGTCCATAAGTGGTTGGGGGGGCAAAAATAACCATAAATGTGTCGTTCATAGGAGTGCGTGGCTTTTCCCATACACAATCGTGCATTTGGCACATTGTGCGCTCTGATGGCTTTGTTGGCCTGCGCACTGTGCGCGTGCTTCCTTTGGTGAATTTGCGCATGTTAATTTTTTCCCAATTGTATGATTTTTTCCTTTTGAAATGTATTTTAGTGTTGTAGGTGAACTAATTGCTATTCAAATTTCTGTATTTATGTAACCATTTGTGTGCAATGTTGCAGATGAAACTTCAGTGATAACAAACATCACTGAGATTCCTTGGCGAGAAATGATCCATGATAATGAGTTCAACCCTCTCAGGGATTTCAGCTTAGGGGTCTAGGATATGAGAGCATAGTCTTAGCATTATGTTCATATAGTTATGATTGGAGGGACTGTAGTGTTTGATAGCTCGAAAATCGATACAAATGAGATGACCAATTTTTTCTTTCCGGAGTTCACTCTTGGGCTTCTTAGTTTTGGTTGCTTGGAGGAATGGTATTTTGAGGAGTGGATGAAGTTTATGAAACTACTGGTTTCTTAGCTTATCAAGGACAGTCAAGTGGATTCTTGTGTTTGCACCTTGCATATCAGGGCTATATGGTGCTTCACATCACACAGGTTAGTTTTGGAGGCAAGTGAATTTAGGGACTTTGCGAAAGAGGTTCACATGGAGGGACTTTGCGGACGATATGTTGAGAGATTTTTCAAATGATGCCTGGATGATTACAGTAGGTTGTGGGTGTTGGAGTATTAATTATTTCCCCTTTGATACTTGGACATTAGGTGTCGTTGATGCCCTATCATTTTGTGACTACATAGACTTCCTCGAGATGTCATATTTTAGAGTTGGTTTGGTTGAATCCAAGGGGATACATTGGAAAGATATGGTCCTCAATAGTGGGGACGAGATTTTGAGGCATTACAACTTACGGTTACATGAGCGGAGAATGTGGTCTAGGCATGAGGATCAAATATTTTTTATTAGAGTGGGGAAACATCAGCATGATGGGTCTTTTCTAGTGATAACATGGGACCCTGGGATTTTATGGGTAGACAGTTTGGTAGCTAGTACAAATGGGAGAGACAACTGTTACTTTCAAGATTCCCCTTGTGTTAGTACATTGCATGGAAGCATTGTGGGCGATAGGTGCTCTGCATATTTCATATTGGTTTGGGACCTAGGGATCATTAATAATTTCAGTTTGGTTCAGTTTGTTGTTCCTATAGGTGTGATGGCATTGCTTGAATACAAGCAATCTTTGGGAAGGGAGGATTTGTCATGTCCCCATTTTTGGGTTCCCCTATTCAACAGTGGGAAATGACTTCCGAGGCTTATCAATGAAGAAAAAAAGGAAGTCAAGGGTTGTTTAATGTTGCTTAGTTAGGAGATGTTATATTTTTTAAAGTGACATTAATAAAAAGAAAATAAAGTAACTTTAGATTAATAAGTTACTTAAACATTATTAAAAGTGACTTTTAATATTAAAGTGAAAAGTAAAAGGGGAATAAGGGTCATGTTTGATTTAGTCAAAAAGGGGAAAGTTCTAGAAGGCATAGAAGAAGAGTAAAAGGAGGGGTAGTTCTTCACTTTGGATTATGTTTTTGGATTGATCTCTTTGGAGTTCTCTTGGGGGCAATATTTTAGTAAGGGTTTGGAAAATCCATTATATTGCATTTTAGTTTCTATGGTGCAATATCCACCCTAGCTAGACAAGGAGGAGGATCCATACATGATCTTCAATTGTGCTTCATTTGTGTCTTGATATCAATTTGGAGGTTCATATTCGTGTGATTTTTTGGTGGTAACCATAGAATCTTCCAAGTTTTTGGTTCGATATTGTTTGTTTTTAGTTATGTACTGTAGCTTCCATATTAGCCATTATATATTGGACTTTGGGTTCCATTCATAATAAAATACCCATGTGTTTTCTCCATATTATAAGTATTTGAATTGCATGCAACATGTTTGAAAAAATGTTTATTGGTAGAATCTGTTTTCAATTGGATTAGGCCATAAA
>JASDQU010014656.1:15133-27020 GCA_032191745.1 Picea mariana | reverse complement strand
AATATATATGCAGCCTGCGTACTGTCTTCAAAAGAGTGATTTTGAGAAACTGACAAGTGTAACTTTCTTCATGAAAATGATCTTAAAGAAGAGCTAGATCTTCTATCACCATGTCATTATCATGTCATCATCTTGATAACCAAAAATGTGGATAACAGTTATGTAATATTTGGTGATGTTGTGTTGGGCGTTGCACAACTAAAAATCATGCAATAACCTTTTGACACCATTTCTGAGGCGGATTGAGTCATTCTCCTCAATGACATATCTTTTGGTAAGATTCTTCTGAATCCCCTATCTTATAAGCTTAGCCAGTGACTGCACTGAGGGCGATTCCCTTACATTCCTTTGATGATCTAAGGCCAATCATTTGGTGACTCCACAAACTTCAAGGAGGTACACTAACCCTCCTAATACCTACAAGAGAAGGGTTCCTCATAAGTCACCTATGATGAATTCCTTGTTTGGTGGAAAAATTCCTTTAAATACAATGACTCAAAATAAATGGGCATCCAAAATATTTAATCCTTTGGAGATGTTAGTTATCCCAAGATACCTTTGGCATATTCCTCCCACGTATGAAAAATGGTTTTCTAAGTTCTCTGGTAATGATGTGACCAATGTCGAAGAGCATATGAGTAATTTATGGGCCTTCTTTCAACTTAATCCAGTAAGTGATGGTGTTGAAGACTTGGTGTTGAAACTCTTCTCTTCCACTCTTCATAATGCTACTAGAATATGGTATGACAGTCTTCCCGGTAAGAGCATCAAGACCATGAATCAACTAGAAGAAACCTTCCTCAAGAGGTTGAGTTTCAAAGAAGATCCAAACATGTTGTTGACATGACTTATTGAGATCATAAATTCTAAAAATGAGACTGTTAAAGAATTTCATGCCAAATTTGAAAATTTTCTCCAACAAATAACTAAAATTCATCACCCTCGAGGATATTACCTTCTCTTCCTCTATATTAAGGATTATCTAGGGAAAGTTGGATTCTTTCTCAAGTACAAAGGTCCAAAGACCATTAAAGAAGCCCATGAAATGTCTACAAATATGGAGGCTAATATTTCATCATGTAAGGTCAAACCTTTTTATGCCCTAAGAGATAGAACTGATACCAAACCCAAGGCAGTGAAAAATGTTGAACCAACTCAAGCTATTAGTGATGCATTGCAATGAAATGAATATACCATGATTGATGTAGCAAGAAATCAAACCTTGATGACAAACATAATCACCAATTTGGAAAGGGCATACTAGCAATCCTTTAAGCCCCCTTTCAAGGGACAACCTCAAAATCCTGGACAAGGATGGAAAATTCATAATGAATAAAAGGTTCCCAACACTCTTTCCCCCTCAAACATTATAAACAAGGCTCCTTGGTTTCTACCATGTAGGGATGCACATTGGGAACATGAAAGCCCAACGAAAAATGGGGAAATTGATCAAAAAAGTACTTTGAGTGTCATGAACCATATCTTTAATATGTCCCCTCAAGCATACCCCAAAATTATGCTTGAATAACATGAGGAAGGAAATAAAGAAGCATGTAGAAGGGCTAGGATGGAAGTTATAAACAACCTAGATGAGGAGTCAAGAGAGAAACTTAATAAAATGGAATTAAAAATGTACATGAGACAAAAGAGAATAACTCCAGTCCCTCCCACTGATCCTAATCTTCCTAAACAAAAGATTCATCCTCCACCAATAAGTAGTCTTCTTCCTAACCCTACTTTTCGAAGGAAAAATGATATTGACTTGAACATCAATTTATATAGTGTCTTGGAAAATATCAATGTAACCATGCCTATAAAGGAGATCGTTAAGATTCCTTTGATGAGAAGCAGGTTCGAAAGATTCTTCAAGGTAACAAGTGAACTTGTGGACCCTCCCATAATTATACAATCTAATAATTTTAGGATGTAATATGATGAGAAGCCACCGTTCTTCATGGTATTGCAATTAAATAATAAAAACTTGAATGATTGTATGCTTGACTTAGGTGCAGGTGAAAATATGATTTCCTTGAAGGTAATGAGATAGTTGGGTTTGGAAACCATGAGGCCTTACATGAATGTATTTGGGATTGAATACAGGGCCATCCTCACTCATGGTGTAGTATAAAATGTGAAGGTTCTCCTTATTCAATATCTCGAGATAATTATCCTCATGGAAATTATAGTTGTAGATGTCCTCGATGTATGGGAATGTTCAATGCTCTTTTCTAGGAAGTTTGTTGCAATGTTGGGTGGCACATTGCAGATGTATTTGACTGGTATTAACATACCTATGGATGATGGTACTTATTCCCACCTGTTAGCACTAGAAGATATTCTTAGACTGCTATAAGAACAAGCCTAATACCCATCAAAATTTGAAAAATTAAATCAATTTAAATTGGGTGGATCAGCAAGAAAGAACAAGAAAGAAGGAAGTAGTCTGTCTATAGATCAGTGATCTACCATTGGGCATGGAGTCAAAACCACTCTGCAGATTGAAGGCAATCAAACTAAACATCAGTTTAAGAGATTATATGATGATGATTAGAAGAAAGGAAAGTGAAAAAAAGGAAGAATGTATACTAAACATAGATCCTCTCTATAGAATAGATTGAAAAATGCTTGAACAAAAATAATGATTAACATGACAATTACAGAAGATCCTTTGTTGCTCAGGGATCCATTAATCAAAGGCAGCCTTTGATCCTCAAAATCTGCAATATATTTAATCAAGAAGATAACAAGAAATGGGAAATCACAGAAGACAAGATAATAAACAACTCTCATGAATATTTAATGGAAAAAATGTTGATTACAACAGGCCCTCAGGATTACAAATGAGCATCTAAACTGCTCCTCCAGGTCTTTTCTCTCTTTGATCATGAATCCAACCATTTCCTTATCAAAATCCCTTTCATATATAGCACATTATCTCTCTCTCTACTCTAAGGAGGTCGATACTAATGAGCTACATAGGATCCTCCTCCATTTAGGAGTCTGTTACAAAATATTCCAACAAAAACATAACAAATTCTTATTTTTTGGGATCTTGTCTATTGTGATAAATTTGTTTTGAAACAGGTCATGCTGCTTGATTTGGAGATGGAACAAATGTCCCTCATGTCCAAATAACTCCTAGGAAACCATTCGAACCTTCCCTGACATCTGGAAACCTTCCCATAGCTCAGATTTGTTAGACTATAAGAGTTCACACCACATTTGACAACATGCGATATGAACTTTCCTATGGGTGATGATTTTGACTTTTCTCCCAAACTACAAATTGAGTCGGGTTGATTTTGTTTCAGCAAGTTAATGGTAATATTGTGCTTCTCCACACTGAATTTCAGAAGAACCCAGATTGGAATTCAGAATATACGATCAAAAAATGACTCTGCTATGTGATAATTGCTACAAACTGTCCCAAATTACCAATTTGCAGCACCAGTGAGTCTAGGCACTGCAAACTTTCCTGTAGAATATCGTTTTCTTGCAAAAAGATTCCATCCTTAAAAAAATTGTACCTGAAGTAGGATAGAACTTCCACAAGATGTTGCAAGCTTATTTCAACCTGAAGTAACAATCTCCCCTCCCTTGTGAGTCTTCTTGTTTTGATGACTATTCATAATCATTGCTTGAAGAATAATTTTTGTAATTTGTTATGACAACTAGTGTGTGAAAACATGATAAACAAGAATTTTAGAGTTTAATGACAGAGCTCTTTTCTTGGAGTTCACATTGTCCAAAGCGTATACACCTCAGTTGTATGAAATAGAGCACATTTCAGAAGGAGGATAAAACGATCAACCACTAAGATTTGTAGTAAAATGAAGACAACTGAAATTTCTTTTCTAAAACATGGTTTCAACAACAATAGTATTAGTTTGTAGCGCTAATATGGTATTCAATTTTAGCTTAATTCTACAAATGATTAACCATATCCCTCATATTTGATAGGGGTCTCATTCAATTTGTTAAGATTGAGTTTCAAATCGATGCAGAAGATGAGGGTTTCAACAATTATGGAAACAAAGGATTCATAGCTCCTAGTTCACAACGCGTGCTAGTGATGTAGAGTCAAATCAAGCACTTCGTAGTGTTGAGTTATCAATGGGGTATGTGGCTTATTTTCATAGGAAAAGATAAGGTGAGGTTAATATAATAGTCTGGACTAGTGGGCAGAGTTTAGAGTTCCATAGAAGTGGGTTTTATAGTTGGAAGGAAATGGGCTTAAACAGTTCACAACACCAGTAATTTCAGCAACATAAAGTCCTCTTTCAACCTTTGAACAATATGAATATCATCAAGGAAAACCTGATACACCTCAGTTTGATGATGGTTATTTGTGAACCTGATTTGGTCTATTTGAAAGGCATCCAAACTCAATGTCTCCTTCATCTAATCCACAGGAGTAATCTACAATGCCAAGTTCAAAATCCGATAACGCACTTCAAGGAAACTGTTATAATTTTCTGTGACATAATCCTTGAAAATATAATGAAATGAAGGCACTGGAAACCAAAAAATTCCCCTTGACACGTTTCTTAGTTGCAATAATGAAAGATAAGTGCATGAGGTACTCATAAGTATGCTACGAGCTTTCCTAGTGAGTTGGTAGCAAATACACCTGCCCATTTCATGTGCTAAGATTAGTTCCACAAGGGATGGAATGTTCTTTGCAAGGTGCCAAGAACATGAAGGCTTGTTCCTGATACTGATAACATCCTTGCAACTTTATCCAGACTAAAAATTGAAAAAATATTGAAGCCACCAGTGTCACCATTGGGTTATGGATTCTTATTGTTGTTATTCTTCTACAAACAACACCAAACTGAAAAAGAAATACTCAAAAATACGAGCGTATTTATATAAAATCCTACTTCATGAAAATTTTGTTTCTTGCTCAAGTGATATGGTAAATCCAATACAACCATTCAAGTAACTGGATCAGAAACTGAAATCTACTTCCATGTTTAATCATATATATGGCTAAGAAGACTTGATAATAGAAAAAGAAATGAACTAAATTCCCATTCTTACAACTATGGAAATATTCCTTTATGAATTCATAAATATAAGAATGATGACCCCAATACAACTCCATACATCTTTCCACGGTATCATCAAAATCATACGAGAGTACCTATTTTTTATGTTCAAAATAAATGAGATGACTATGTGTATAAACTACTCCTTTGAAAATGTTGTGTTCTCCTTTTGGGAAGCCTACAAGGGAGAAAATATGCACACTCCTTTCACTATGAATCACATTCTGTTTGATTTCTTCTATAGGTCTAGGTTCAAGAATGACAAATGAAGACTTACTAATTTCTACAATATTTTGGTCATCATTTGGTGATAAAGGCAGGATCAACTTCTTTTGTAGCTCTTTCTTTTCACCTCCATTGTATTCCCAAGAATCATATTCATAAACATCATGTATAGGGACAATGTTGAGAGGTTCCAAAGATGTCATGAAGAAATTTTTCTTATCATCATCACTGGAATATTCATCAAAAATAGGTTGATTGTAAAAAATTTCTGAATCTTGGTATTCATAATTTTTTGTTTCAAGATGTTCTCGAGATACTGGATGCATATAAACAACTTGATATTTATCAGAATTTAGGGCAACCTCTGTATCATAGTCAAAACTGCTAGAGACATTCGAATCAAGGACAAATGTTTCTATAGTGTTTTTATCACCAACATCCTTATAACCATAAGGAATATTAATTGAATGTTGGATGTAGGGTTCAAATTCTTTACAACAATTTTCAAAGAGAATATTAGCCGGATAATTTTTTTTGTAATGATGATGAAAAATAGTGTGAAACTCCTTCAAAGAATGAATGATATCATTAGGGAGGGATTGACACCATTCACGGTCATGTTCTTCTAAATACAATCTGAACATCTTGAATAAGACATCCTCGTGAACAAAATCATGGTCAAGCATACATCTATGAAAATTTAATAAGTGATCACTGGGATGATCATACTTGCTTCCTCTAAATCTGGGAAGATAGTCATCCCATTCAGCTTTAAAAGGCATTGGATGTGGAAAACCAACTATGTTTGATAAATCACAAAATGCATACCTCTGAGCAAGGATATAATTCATGTCCATTTTCGTCCTGTATCATTGAAGTCACCAACATGTTCTTTATTCATGGAGTGGATTTTCCAAGTGAATGATGGAGTCTCCATTATGTGACCAACCCTTTTTCACCATAAAAAACTGGATATGTTCTATGTCATTCTCCTAGGGAATATTACTTCATTTTTATCCCCGAAAAAAGACACCAAAAATGTTAGCACTAGAAGTTGTTCTTAGACTGCTTTAAGAACAAGCCTAATACCCTTCAGAATTTGAAAAATTAAATCAATTTAAATTGGGTGTATCAATAAGAAAGAACAAGAAAGAGGACAACAATATGATTGTAGATCAGAGATCTACCATTGGGCATGGAGTCAAAACCACTCTGCAGATTGAAGGCAATCAAGATAAATATCAGTTTAAGAGCTTACATGATGATGCTTAGAAGAAAGGAAAGTGAACAAAAATAAGAATGTCTACTAAACAAAGGTCCTCTTTGTAGAATTGATTGACAAATGCTTGAACATAAACAATGATTAATAGACCAACTACCAAAGATCCTTTTCTTCTCAGGGATCCATTAATCAAAGGAAGCCTTTGATTCTAAAAAAATGCAATATATTCAATCAAGAAGATAATAAGAAATGGGAAATCAGAGAAGAAAATATGATAAAGAACTCTCATGAATTTTTAATGGAAAAAATGTTAATTACAATAATCCCTCAAGCTTACAAATGAGCAGCTAAACTGCTCCTCCAACTCTCTCCTCTCTTGGATCATAAATCAAACCCTTTCCTTATCAAAATATATTTCATATATAGTGAATTGTTTCTCTCTACCCTAACTAGGTCGAAACCAATGAGCTACATAGGATCCTCCTCCATTTAGGAGTCTGTTACAAAATATTCCAAAAAAAAGTAACAAATTCCTATTTTTTGGGATCTTGTATATTGTGATAAATGCCTTTTGAAATAGGTCATGTTGCTTGATAGTGAGATGGAACACATGTCCCTCATGTCCAAATAACTCATAGGAAACCATTCGAACCTTCCCTGATAGCTGGTATCCTTCCCATAGCTCAGATTTATCAGACTATTAGAGTTCATAACGCCTTTGATGACATGCGCTGCAAACTTTCCTGTAGGTGATGATTTTGACTTTTCTCCAAAAATATGAACTGAGTCGGGCTGATTTTCTATCAGCGAGTCAATGGTAATATGGTTCTTCTCCAAACCAAATTTCAGAAGAACCCATATTGAAATTCAAAAGTTACGATCAAAACATGAATCTGTTGTGTTCTAATTGCTACAAACTGTCCCAAATTACTAGTTCACAACATCATTGAGTCCAAGCATTGTGAAATTTCCTGTAGCAGCCTATTTTCTTTCAAAAATATTCCATCCTTTCAAAACTTGTACCTGTAGTAGGATAGACCTTCCACAAGATGTTGCAAGCTTATTTCAACTTGAAGTAACAATATCCCCTCCCTTGTGAGTCTTCTTATTTTGTCGACTATCCATAATCACTGCTTGAAGAATACTTTTTGTAATTTGTTATGACAGTTAGTGTGTGAAAACAAGATAAACAAGAATTTTAGAGTTTAATGACATAGTTGTTTTCCTGGATTTCACCTTGTCCAAATCTTATACACCTCAGTGGTATGAAATATAACACATTTCAAACGTGAGGATAAACGGGACAACCATTGATATTTGTAGTAAAATGAAGACAACTAGAATTTCTTTGCTAAAATAAGGTTTCAACAATAATAGTATAAGTTTGCATCGCCAATATGGTATGCAATTTTATCTTAATTATACAAATGATTAACCACATACCTCATATTTGATAGGTGTCTCATTGAATTTGTTAATACTGAGTTTCAAATCGATGCAGAAGATGAGGGTTTCAACAATTATGTAAACAAAGAATTCGTAGTGCCTAGTTTGCAACACGTACTAGTGATGCCAAGTCAAATAAAGAAGTTCATAGCACTGAGGTATCAGTGGGACAGGTGGCTTATTTGCAGAGGAAAATATAAGGTGAGGTTAAGATAACAATTTGGACTGGTTGGAAGAGTTTAGAGCGCCATAGAAATGGGTTTGAGAGTTGGTAGCAAATGGGCTTGAACAGTTCGCAGTGTCAGTAATTTCAACAACATAAACTCCTCTTTCAACCTTTGAATAGTATGTAGATTGTCAAGGAAACCCTAATAAACCTGGGTTTGATGTTGGTTCTTTGTGAACTTTATTTTGTCTATTTTAGAGGCATCCAAACTCGAGGTCTCCTTCAGCTAATCCACAGCGCCACTCTGTAGCGCCAAGTTCAAAATACAATAGCACACTTCAAGGAAACTGTTAGAAATCTATGTGACATAATCCTTGAAAATATAATTAAATGGACGCATTAAAAACCAAAAAATTCCCCTTTACCCATAAGTATGTTGCGAACTTTCCTGGTGAGTTGGGAGCAAATACACCTGACCATTTCATGTGCTAACACCACCTACCCAACATTCCCATGGAAAAAAATCATGTCGAAGATATTGACAAAGACTCTGAAACAAAATAACTCCCTGAAGCAACCAATGAATCTCTTCCATATTTTTCTCTAGATGATTTACCTTTCGCCAAGGAAGAATAATTCAATGCTATAGAAGGGCCAAAGAAGGAAGACTACTAGCAACTACTAGATAGGTATAATGAGAAAAAGGTTGGCTCGGTCTAAGTGCTAAAGAAAGAATATAAAGACCTCTTGATTAGAACAAGCCAAGATGATGTCCTTACTACGGAATCCCACCCCTCTCCCTCAAGAAAATATACAAGAGTGATACAAGAAGCAATGGATTTCAAAGGAAGGGATTATAAACAAGGAGATTAGGTTTTGATGTGGGATACGAAGATGAGCCAGTCCAGTACCCATAAAGAATCTAAGAAATTTTGGCTAGGTCCCTTCAAGATTGGAAGTTTGTTAATGACTCTTATTACCTATACATGCTGCAGGGAAGGAGACATCCATTCCCATTTAGTGGGAACCTTCTCAAGCCCAGTTGTGGGGGAAAGACTTGACTTATTTGTTTAACCTATATTAGAGTAGGTAGGTTAGAGTAGGCATTTGCATCCTGCATTGCATTATATATATGTTGCATCATGCATATCATGGTAATGTAGCTGCATATTGCTTGGATTGACATACATGCTTATGATTTCCATATTCTTTTCTTGCATCATTGCATATTGCTATGTTACATTCTTATGTTTTGCATACTCATATTGATATGTTAGAATAAAAATATCAAAAAAAAATTATTTTCAAGTTTTTCTTGAGATTTTTGATAGTTAGTATATTTTTTCATATGAATAAGGGGTGAGTGTGCTACCTCAAATAATTTGACATTTTATTTGAGAATGTGTAGGATCAAGTCATACTAGGAGATGTTGAGGTTGGTGAGAAAATGTCCCCATGTAGGAGCTAGATGTTAAACCCCTAGTCTAGGGGTAACTAAGCAGATCATGTCTTGAAGCCCACAAGTAGTAGACATGGAGTGCCAAAAGTTATATTGACCAACATAGACCATAGGGTCCCTCCTATTCATGTTAGCAGTAGAGAAACATTCACTACATCAGATTTTGATCCTAGGAGACAATGGGTCTTTTTTCATGAGGTAACAATTCTAGTGTCATGGTAAGTGTCACTTTAATATTTGAATCATTTGAGCATGTTGCAAAGAATCATTTCTTTATTATGGAACATTTTCTTGGAAATTATACATTTTTACTAATTTCACCTTGGTGGTTGTTATTCTGTCTTAGTAAGTTGGTCACCCTCAAGAAAATGGTTTCTACTGGGTAGTTACTTGAAGGGTTATCATACCATTCCCATTCATACTTACCACTTTCCACACTTCTTCCCCTCATTTTTCTCATCTTTTGGGTTTTCAGGTTCATTGACCACAGGAAGGGATTGTAGCTCATTTCATGGGAAGAAGGGGATAAAGGCCCAGAGGTGTTGTAGCTAGAAAAAAATTAAAAGCCACTCATTATCCTTCCAGATGCTCACCCTAAGATCTTGTGAGAAATGAAATGCTTCTCCATAAAAATAAAGGACATTCTAAACACATAATTAATAAATGTCTCGTTTGTTGGGGAAATGCATTTTGTGGTGTCTCTTACTTTCCATTTCACATGTCACTCTATGTTTTTCTAACTTCAAGTGGTATTGTGATACTATTTAATTTTCATTGCACATAATACTCAATGTTCAGACCATAATAAATTAATGGCAATAAAAGGGCTTGGAAAAATGTTGCATTGTGGATGAAGGGAAACACACCCTCCACAAAGACACCCATAAATAAGACATTACGAACACTTGTATGTCAAGAACCCCATGCCCAGAATTATTTCCCCAATCCACCTTATATTTATTACATGAATTAGATGGGGTCTTCTTGGGAAACATTCATTGAATTTGGGATGGACCTACCCAATAGGGAACCTTGACACCCCTCCCATACCTAAATTTGTCAAAGTTTATAAGGTATTTGAGAATTTATTTAATTTGAAAAGGGGGGTTTGATGCACATATTTGGATGGTTCTCTTATTAGATGTGGCTTACTTGGAATGATTCATATGACTTGTGGACCCTTGGAGGGCGTACTTGTTTGTCTTTACATAACCTTTCCCAGTGAAAGCTATTCGCGAAGGAACTGTGCCACTTGGACCTTCATAGGGGCTTGTAAGATCATGACATGGATGCTATACCCCACATGTGGGAGACCATGGAGGATAAGAATTGCACCTAGGTGAAGCTAGAAGAAGGGTGGGAAGGATTATAGGGCCCAAAAGTGCTTGCACCCTAGAAATTCTCCTCCTCGAGATTCAATATCTAAGGCCCTATTGTGCTAGAACCTTAGATATTGATTCCTACCTCTTGGTTGTATCTAGATCAAGTTCCAAGACTAGTTGTGCTTGTTATTGTAAATAATCCATATCCCTAAGGCACTAATCTTTAAATCTCTCTTGTGGTGAAAGTGATAAAAAATCTCTCAATCTATCTACTAACTTTACTAACACTAATTTGAACTAATTTGATTTCTATTGTTCTAAAATTTTTCTACAACCATATAAATACTCTCTTATTTGTTGCATACATTGATCTAAAGGTGGCCTAACTTACCAAAAATGGTATATAACAATTGGGTATTAATCTACTAAGTTTATGCTAAATTTCTATTGTAAATTGTTACATTTCTTAGGCATATTTATTGTCGTTGTTACAAACTTATAATTGATGTTATAAATTGTTGTACTACTGCAAATTTGTACCAAATATAACAAACTATCATTATCTAGTGTCTTATGAGGTTTTTATTTCATGTTTATACTTGGGAATCAATCATATATATGCTATAAGTGTTCTTGTTCTAGCAAGGTACTCAAACAACTCCATACCTCATCCATTTCAGAGACCTAGACTTCTCATTAGGTGATTAAGAGAGGGGATGATAGGCTTGGCTAACAAACTTGCTACTTTGATCCCTTGAGGTCACCGAAGAAGCCTTCCCGATGGTGGACCTCCTCTATCACTAGAATGAGGGGATTTATTACTAAGGTGATAGTGGTAGAATATTATGTAATTACGCAAGATTTGGTGATCTTGTGTTGGGATGTGCACAACTACAAATCCTACAATAACATGTATCTTATCATGTTAATGTGTAAATGATTTTAGTTAGGCTAACACCCTCATATATGAGTTATAAATTATCACTATATATGAAA
>JASDQU010014655.1:168409-181297 GCA_032191745.1 Picea mariana | reverse complement strand
TGCCCCACCCACTACTGGTCCCTCTAGACCTGGAGGTAACTGTCTGATCATCGCAGCACCTACTACTGCTGCTTGTCGCACCACAGTCTGCCACGTCAGCAGAACACCCACACACTGCTCTAGGATGCCCTCATCCTAGATGCGCGACCAATTGCCCTTAGGCACGCCCTATAGCACTTCCTCCAAGTGACAGAGAATATCCTCAAAATCTCCCCCGGCCTCCGCTGGAGGAGCATGCGATGGCCGGACACCTGGGTCAACAAAATGACATCTCTTAGCTATGACCAATCCTGCTCTCACCAATGGACTGACATCGTGCAAAAAGATCACCTACAACCACATAACACAGTCCTAGGTCAGCCATATTGACCATAAAACACATTAAAATCTCCAAAAAAGATAAGTTTTGCACCCATCAACCTTGCCCCCAAAGCACGGTTGTTTAACCCACAGGCGAGCACATATGCATGCCTATTCAACCCACAGACATGCACATATGCATGCCTATTCAACCCACAGGTGTGCACATACGTGCACCTGTTCATCCCACAGACATGCACACCTATCCTCCCTATAGAGGCGCCCCCATGCACCCCTGTCACGAACACAGGCATGCATATCCACTACACAGTCGTGCACCCATGTGCAGTTGTGTAGCAAACAGGCGTGCATACCATGCACGCCTTTGTACCCCCTATGGGTGCACCAATGTGTGGCTATCCGAATAACAAGCGCATACCCATGCACACATATTTCTAAATCGCCCATGCACTTGGGGGCCCACATGCATAAAAATCCCTGTACAACCCTCCATATAGGCCCTGCCCACAAATTGAAAACCTACTTCTATTTAGGATGATAAGACTACTAACCTGAATCTCATTGGTCCTGAATCGACTACCTCATCCTCCCAGAATCTCCAAATCTCCTCTGAATACCTCTCATCTAGTCACTCTAACAACAAGTACAAATGAGGTGGCAATGTGGGCCCCAGGGATGATTTTAGGGGCTAAATTTCGCTCATGGGCTAATTTTCCATGGTTTTTCCAAAAACGATATTCGCTATTTTAAAAATGATTCTCCCAAATTCTATAGGATAAAAATATTTTACCTTAAAAATCACCAAAATTTTATAAAAGCTATATAAAATCCTTAGAAATTTGAATATTTTTAGAAAAATATCGTCAATCATTTATAGTTGGCATATGAAGGATTAGTAGGATTTGCCAAGGTTTCTACATTTTAAAATAAATTTCCATCCTTAAAATCATCCCTAGTGGGCCCTACCACTATATATAGGCCTTTCTGCCAAACTTCCAAACACCATTCTGGTAGCTGTCAGCTTTTCGATTCGTCTTCAGCCACGTGATCAACATCCCGTCATCTACATCAAGACAGTCCCCGAGCCATTTTTTATCCTTATCCCCTGGGGCATCATTTTTTTTCATACCCCATCTAGGTACGCATGCTCATGTTCAAAACTATCAAATAAATGATCGTATGTTTGATTCTCTTCAGATATTGTTCATGCTGGGTATTTGGTTTTCATGTGTGTAGGTACTTGGTCATCATACATCAACACAACCCCTTCAGGTATATAATCAACACTGGCATGTAATCATTCCCTCTGAATCTCAATTGCATCTCCAGTCACACCCTCTGAAATTTGCCTCTAGGATCCCCATCTCCGGCTCTGCAGTACTGACACCTCCATTGCATTTTAGGTATTGCCACCTAGTAGCACTCTCCCCCACATGAGTTGTCCCATTCATAGCACCCTTTGATACTTTGACACTCATGTTGTTTTTTTTTCACTCTTTAGGTATGGGAGTCCCGATAGTCTTACATAATGTCATGAATTAGCCACATACTCCTTCTCCTCATTTTGCTAGCTTTCCCAATGGACTCCTAGATTATCTCTTCAAGGTTTTATGTTGACTGCACCTACACAGTATCAATTAACCATCCATTCCATCCACAATCAATTTGCCCATCCGCAAATTTCCCTCAATTTCATCTACCTCATACAGAAACCCACCCATGGGGCCCCCACCCTCCACTAGTTCTCCAAGAAAATTGCGCCCTAACCGACCCAACCATATTGCACTGGGGCACCCATTTCTATATTTGTACACTCATCCCAAATTATTCTTTATTCGTTTGGTAATTTGTAAAAATCCTTTGTTTCCAACATTTCCATATCTTTTTGCCATCACCTTTGATGACCTTCTTCCCTTTTTGGCAAATGAAACCCATGTCACCTTTGGTTGGGGCACTCCTTATCATCTACCCCTTTTGAAATCATCCATATACTCTGAGTATCCCACAAGCCACTTACCTCCACCCTCTGAGTTTGTTCACTTTGTCCCACCTCTGGCACAACTTATCCCATGTCTTGTTGTCCCCTTGACACTCGACCTAGTTGCACGGTTGCAACTACTTATACTTTTCATATACCCCCAACCAAGGGCAGTCTTGAGTCTTCATACATCTTGACTTCTTCCATGTACCTCCTCCAGCTCCTAACCTCACCTAGTAAATTTCACGAAGCCCTTGGCTTCTTGGAGTCGCATCCCCCTTTTGTCGACATCAACGGAGTTTCTAGAAGGGCAATAGTATCTTGACTCTCATTACCTTTCCAATGAGATGTCTCAGACAACACAGGGAGAAATACAATTTCTCCCTACTGTTGTTGACCCCCATAACATTCTACTTCATCACTTTCTCATGTTACAGTGAATCTTACTTTGCGACTATTGCAGTTATTTCTTATATTCGCCGAAGACCTCTAAACTTGGTTGGGATATCAATGCCCACAGAATCTGTGATACTTCTTACCGGTATCATTGCCTGTTGTTCAGAGTATATTCCTCATACGACTTGTCCTTTTCCTTTATCAAAACTACCCCTGAGGGTGCTGCAGTGATCTACATCAACACACAGTTTTAGTTACTATACAAAACCATTCTTTCTGAGTTACATGAAATGAGCATGGGGCATGCCCACCTCATTTGTACACAATTTATTTTTACACACCTTATGGAAGGATGGGTCCTCTAGGTTCCTTTCTCCCTCCAACGGGTAACTCTTGACACTCCCACTATCACTCTCTCTTACAATGACACTCTCAGTAGAAGAAATATTGATGAATTTTGGATATACGTATGCTCCTAACCTCATCCATCAGGGGGCATCTGTTATCACTGAAATTTCATCCGAAAATGGTTACAGAAATCGAGCATCGTCAAATAGTTATGAGGTCATCCATGGACCAAAATTACCACAAAATCATTTCCAAAAGGTCCAAAACTATACAACCAATGATAAAATTAAAGTGCTCTATGACTACATAGGGCGCACGCACACATGCGCTATCCAAAAACATAGGAAAAGTGCACATGTGCACGATGCACAACTGTGGTCGCTAAAATCCATGCACATCTAAGAATGATGCATTTATGAGATTGGTCAGCCTCCCACCCACTTCTGGTTCAGCTTCCAAGTTGATTTGACACCCAAATATTGACAGAGTCCGATTGGGTGGCTCGTCAAAGACCTAAAAATGCCCTAAATAGCATCTTTTCACACTACAAGTTGGTTGCACAATTTCTCAAAGAGTTTCTATAAATCAAGGCCATGGGTGCACTTCATTTTCAAGGAATTCATTAGCAAAGTTATGCTGCTGCTATTCTCTTGAGGAATCCTCTATTCTCATCAAGACTATATTAGCACCACTACATTGGGCAATTCATATCACCTCTTGAGTGGATTATCTTGGGATTCTTTGACCATTTTATTCAAAGTTGTAAGAAGAGCTTAGTTGTGGGGGTTCAAGAGCCCTCCCTTGGAGGAAGAAGGGACCCATAGTCTTCTTTCTTCTTGGTGTTTTCTTTCACTAATATAATCCTTTCCATTGGTGACATGAGTCTTGTTGGTTTTTTGTTCTTATGTCCTTATGTTCAATAGTTTATTTGTTCTTTTGTTTCTTAGCTTAATTCTTACTTTGTTCTTTTATATTTCTTTCTCTAACCCTTTTCCTTTACAACTGTCTTGCTTAGCCAACCCAACTAATCTTGTAAGCACCTTTGTTTTGTTCATCTAGGTGGCAAAAGAGGTGCAACAGTTAGGTTTTATGATAATATGTCATCCCAATTGAATTATACTCCCTCATCTGCGCAATAATATATCAAAGGAATATATGATAAAGAAAAAATATAGATGCATTTGGTTCTCCATATAGCCGGCATAACATAGCCACCATATATTGATAAGGCCTTCTCAGAGAGATTGTGGGGTACCCCCTTTGGGCCTATACTTGAATTGTTTGTCAGATGTGTACCATTTGGGAAACAGATCCTTAGGGGCATCTTCAAATTCATGGAGGATTTTGTTGTTGAATTTCTTTGTCCCTCTCTCAATGTGATAACATTTTTCTAGATATTCTAGCCTAAAAGAGGATATGGGATCCTTCCTGGTGTTGTAGACGTATATTTCATTCACATATATGGTTTTTTAGGATCCAAGTGATAGTGTCTAAACAGAGGAAAACAATTGGGTGGGTTGCCACTCTGAATATGATGGATTTTCTGATGTTTTTGAATAATTTAAATTCATCATGATATCCAGAATCAGTGGAGAAGTTGGAATTCTTGAACATATGATACACCTCTCCCCACTTTAGTGTTTCCCCATCATTTTCCAAGAGTCCATATGTGTCATCATATGTAGCTTCGATCACTTTTGGTTCTCCTTCAGTCTACTGGAAACTACCAGATGCCTTGGTCCCAAGTTTCTTATTTGTTGTATTCTTTCACAAAGACATATTTTGACCTACAAAAAGTTGGAGTTAATGAAGAGATAAATACATAAATAATATGAAGTTGAATGCAACTTCATAATTTTGAAATACTAGAAGATCAACTTGAATTGTCACTAGGTATAGGGTCGTCATCTAGCGATGATAAGATGATGGAAGGCATGTTGAGTAGCTTGGTGGAATTCTGGGGAGGAAAGAGTGAAATTTTTTCTCAAAAGGTTAAATCATAGGCCTTGAAGTTAACTCCTCCGATGGAAATCAGGGGATTTGATAACAAGTATTTCGATATGTATGAAAGAAGTTGGTATGAAGTGATCTGATGTGAATCGTAGAATTTGGTATGAAAGGATTTGATGCGAGTCAGAGAAGTTGGTATGAAGAAATCCAATGTGAATCAGAGAAGTTAGTGTTAGAGCCTCCAAAAGTATTAGGGAAAGTTGCTTGAGAAGTTTGTTGTGTTATCGACAGAGTTGGTGTCAACTCCTCCGATGTGAATTGGAGGATTTAATTCTAATTTCATCGACAACACATCAAAGAAGCTGGTATTAATGCTTCTAAAGTGACCCGTGCATCGACAAAGTTCTAGGTAACTCTTTCGATCATATCAGAGGAGTTAATACGAACTCCTTCGATATCACTGGAGGAGTTAATATGAATTTTTCCATTTGTGCTTGGGAAAATAAGGAAAAGGTTAAACTCCTTATGGCTAGACGAATAAAATAATGACCTTGTGTTATGAGGAAAATTTCTCTATGGCAAGGGTAAACCACAATAGATGAAAATACACCCAGAAATCAACTCTAGTATCAAGTATGATAGATAAATAGAAATTCTAACAAGATAAGGCTAGAATCCTACCTCTTCTGGGCGTCGAAAGAATACCACAGTTGAAATCACGACCCAAAGCTTGATACCTGCAACTTGTCCTCAACATCCAAGGTACACAAGCATATGGAAATTCTATAAAATGTTAGCATATAAACTAGCATAATCCGTTAAAATGTATAACAAATACATCTATGGAAATTAATACAAATATTTGCGACAAATAATTGGATGAGAAAAGAGTATTTCTATTAATGTAATCAACATAAGTACATAGGTGACAAACTTTTGCGATGACACATATCGGAACCGAGAAACTAAGTCCCTCTAGTTGGGCCTTCACCACTTCAATCCTCCACCAAGGCAAGCTCACAAGTAGTAGGAGTAATTGAGTTTCTCCTTTTCAATATAGGAAGATCCTGGGGGATGAACAAAGGAAGATTAGACTTTCAAGGAAATAGGGATGCAAACTCAATATGAAGTGAAATTTCTCCAGAGTGTCTTTTTTCTCTATTGATGAATTGTGTTTAAGGCTTGCATATGGCTCAATTTATATCCTTAAAATGGAATTGAAGGGTCAAGTTGGAGAATTTCCAATACATGGAAGGTCAAGGATTATGAATCTCGTGAAATGGCATGGAAACCCGACACATTTTTTAATTTTTGAGCACAAAACCTGATGTACACAGGCTGTAATGGAGAAACCTACATATACGCGAGTTGTTTAACTGGGGCCCATGTATATGTACAAAACTTTGAATTTTTTACTTTGGAATGAACAAAAAGGGGAACTTGAGTCTGCAGAGGGAAAAAGGAAGGCCATCAAAGAAAGATGCATGTAGTGTGTAAATATTTTCTATAATACTTTGTCATGGACTCTTTGCTTGGATTGAAGTTCATATTTGTGCCTTGACTAGAGGAGATACGGGTTTATGATTATCATCGAATTTTCCTTTAGGGAAAACTATTTAGGGCTGACCTGTAAGGTTGCTTGTATAATATTCAATGCTGACTCATCTTAGAGGGGTTTTGAAAAATGTGACATCATGGAGGCAAGGCGTTGTAACTAGGTTAGGAGGCACAGGTTGTCGAAAGGTTGAGGTTAGAGAAAAACAAGAGGGTGGTGTCGAGGGAAAAAAAAATAAAAAAATACAAAGAGATAAAACCTAACCCTAGTGAGGGGAAAATGTATTGAGGCTTACCTGGAAACCAACTTCCATGTGGAAGACTGTAAGAGGTTGTGGGTGCGAAAGTGAGGGCTCGATGCACTCTCCGTCTTGAGAAATCCTTTTTTCTCTTTGATGATTTGGTGAGACAATGAGAAGCCGAGGGGAATTTGGTATATATAAATCTTGGATAAATCATAATTAATGAAGTTGGTTTGGTAATTATGATTGGATGACTTGGGAGGAATTCATTCAATGTACACCGGAGGACTCAACACAAAGTGTTTCGAGACAGTCGGTAGAGATGTATGGAACTCCTCCGATGAGCATCGAAGGAGTTGGAGGTAACTACTTTGATTTTCATAGAAGGAGATTCAATGATGGGCTTGAATTCAATGATCTTGGGAGGAACTCCTCCAATGTTCATCGGAGGAGTTAAGAGGAATTCCTTCAATGTACATCGAAGGATTTAAGGGGAACTCCTACGATATACATCAGAGGAGTTAAGGGGAAATCCTTTGATGTACATCAGAGGATTTAAAGGGAAATTCTTTGATATACATTGGAGGATTAAAGGGGAAGTCCTTCGATGTACATCATAGGATTTGAGGGGAAATTCTCCAATGTGCATCGGAGGAGTTAAAATTAACTTTGTTGAATTTTCTAAACTTGCTTGGAAAATGATTTTTTCAAGCATTTCTTTTTTCAACTGTTGTCTTAAGATGAGTAAGACTTGGAAGATGGACTTAAGGGATAAGTAAGGAATCCAATGGATAACTCTTTCAAAATCAAAGAAAAAAGGGGGCTCAATTTCTTGAAAGGAAATTGTAATTGAATTGTCAATAAATGGTGGGTTGTAGTGCTTGGCACAACAAATGGTGACACACTAGGAGAAGCCTTGAATATTTGTAAGATGGTATCCACACATAATTTTAGGAAGGGTGCTTTATCATGTACATATTGAGAGAGGAAGAGTAGGTCTCATAGCTTAGATTCCATTGGAAATGAATTTATATGATACAAAGAAGGGGTCAAGACCTTACCTCGGAACAGATTGCATTTAAATTATTTTTTATTCATATCATAAATGACCAAAAGAGACGGTGTAGGGAGTGTGATGGAAATGAAACATATGGAATGTTGAGAATGTAAGTTATGGTTAATTTATCTGGTGTTGCTCCATTGGCAGCGAGCATCCATAGCCCCGACTAAGTCAGCACAGTGGCACAAGCCTTTCTCTACTACAAGAAAGTGTCCATAGCCTCGACATACATACTTTCATGTCCCATGTGATCTAAAAATATTTTCGCAAAGCCTTTTCCTTTTATAAATTTGATTATCTTTTTTTTAGAGAGAGGTGGATGGGGCGATTCTAGTTATCCTTTAAAGGCATTAAGGATGGCACATGTGATAGTGATATTTTTTAACTTGATTATAGATGAGTGAACTCCCTGAGTAATGGTTTATGAGATACTGCAGAAATATTTCCCAAATCATTTTCTTTCAGTTCACATAACATAAGAATTTGTTCTTAAGTAAAGGTCCATGTTTCTTTGTTTAATTGTGTTATTCTTTTATATTTATGAGCTATGTTCCACCACTAGATCTAACTTGAGATAGTTCATAACAATGATCACATGATTAGGATGGTATGTGGATGGAAACTAGGTCACAAAATGATCAGGTTTTTCACATCATATGTGCTACGATCTAAGTGTATGACGAGTACTAAGATATTATAAACTCAAAACCAATAAGGAATTTTTAGAGAATCTAAAACTTAAACAAACTAGACATATAAGAAAAAAAAGAGGAATAAAAAAAATGAGTAACAAAAAGTAAAAAAATGAAGAAATGTATTTATGTACAAGGGAGTAACAACCTCAAAGGCTAGCTATGTAGTGTTTGAGAATATGGCCATTAACGGGGAGAGGGTTATCTTCCCCCTAAATATTTTTTAATCAAAAGTTACATTGTCCAATCCTTTCTTTTATAATGTAAGGACCAAGCCATAGTTGTTGGAATTTCAGATGTTTTACTTTATCTTCACGTGGCTTGTCCCATTTGAGGAATAAATCCCCAAATTAGAATTATTTATCACCGTTAGATTTCTTATCAAACCAATGTTTTATTGTCTATTGGCGAGCTTCAAAATTTCTTTTGTCTTTAGCATGACTCTCTTCTAATCTTAACAAGTTATTGATACACCATTAAATGATGGGGCACTCTCTTCCTTGAGACTGTTGGGTGAGTTGTAGAGAAGGAAGGTAGATATTCGAGGGTAAGATAGTTTCTTTCCCATAAACATGGAAATATGGATAATTACCTATGGAATCCTTAGGAGTGACATGATCATCCTAGAGGGAAATTGATAACGAATTGTGCCAATTTATCTTGTGATCGACCACAGTTTGTTTGAGGATGCGGATTATGTTTTTGTTTCTAGATTCCTACAAGCTATTACCTTGAGGATAATAGTTGGTCGAGTACTTCAAAATAATCCATTTCTCTAATTAAAATTTAGATAATTTTATATATGAAAAATAATTTGAATTATCAAACACTAGAGAGTTAGGAATTCCAAAGCTTGTGATGATGTATTGTTCAAGAAAATTAATCACTACCTCTTCATTTACTTTGATCAGTGGTATTGCTTCAATCCAACGTGTAAAATAATTGGTAGTAGTTAGAATATACCTATGTTGCTTGGAGGAATGGGGTTAATATCACCAACTATGTCCATCCCCCATTGTTCAAAGGATTCTTTGATAACAACATGTTGGAGCGGGATAACAACTTTGCGTTCTTTTCCTGCAGATTTTTGGCATGATTCACATCTTCTTGATTATGCATGGGCATCCTTAAAGAGTGTGAGACAATAATGTCCATCTATCAACACTTTGTGATTTATTGTGTCCCTTGAAAAATGGCCACCAGGTGGTCCATCATGCATGTCCTTCAATACCTTATAAACATCTTTCTTTTCAAGGCACCAGAATAACACTCCATCATATTTCTTTCTAAACAAGATCCCATGTAGCATTTGATATTGTAAGGATTTCAATCAGAGAGCTCTCTTATGCTTATCATGAAGGTGATATGGGGGTGTTTCATGATGCAGGTAATATTTGATATCATTATAATATGATCCCTCAATTTTTGGGATATATGTAACCTATTGTGTATACATTTTTGGTTCATCTTTCCATATGCCCCCCTCTTGATTTCCATCATTGGTATCTTGAGTCACTAGTTTTCATAGGCCTTGACCTTTCACAATGTTGGCTAGTTTTAACTCTAGGTCATATTATTTTAAGGTTTCCATCCAATTTCCCCATCACTCTCCCATATCTCTTTCACCAAAAAAAGACCTCACCTCTGGGTGTGGGATGATGAATTTATTATGATTTTTTAGAATATAAGGTCCAAACTCTTTAATATATTTATGGACAAAAAAATATTTCTTATCCATCAGGGTTTAGTTCAGCTCAACACCATGTAATCTAGTGCTCATGAACACAACAAGATATTCCTCTCCTTTATCATATTTCCGCGTGAGCACTATTGCGAGGGAGTTATCAGATACAAATGTATATAGTAATAAATCCTTGTTAAAATATGGACTTCGCAGAGATGGGGAAACAACTATGGAATATTTGATATTATTGAATGCTTCCTTCTCCATTGGTGTCCATTTCAATTGAATATATTTATTGATCATTCTATGAAGTGGCTTCACAATATCATCAAAATATGGGTTGAATATTCTCACAAAATGATTTTGCCAAAGAAATACTACATTGTGTTTTTTCTGTGCGGTGGAGGAATTTGTAGAAGGGATTTTATCCTTTTCGGGTCCACTGAAATCCTGTCTTTGGAGATCACATTTCCTAGTAGAATTCCTTTTGAAACAAAAAAAATAGTTTTCTTTGGATTCAAATAAATCCCATATTTTCTACATCGTTCGAATATCTATTTTAGGTGCTTGGGATGGTCTTCCCTCTTCCTCGGATAAACAACAACATCATCAACGTAAACCAGCACACTTTGGCCGATTAATCTTTTAAAAGAGATATTGACTTACCTTTGAAAGGTATCTCCTTCATTCATCAAACCAAAGGGAATTCTTCTGCTGGCATATGTTTCCCACTTGGTCCAGAACATATTATTTAATTAGTTGGATGTTATGCGAACTTGATTATATCCTGAAAACCCATCTAGTAAAGAAAACAAATTAGATCTGGAGACAAGTTGCAATATATGTTCCATCATGGGAACATTTTAGTTGTCTTTTTCAGAAGCACGATTCAGATTCCATAAATCTATACAAATTTTGATTACTCTCAACTTCTTCCTTACAGGCACCATGTTAGAAATCCAAGTTGAATGTCGAACTTTGAACATGATTCAGGCATGTAACAAATTTTTTATTTATTTCTTGATAAGAGTTTTAGAGGTGATTCAGGCATGTAACAAATTTTTTAATTATTTCTTGATGAGAGTTTTAGAGGATGTTTATTTTTGAGCTTCTGTTGGAATGGTTTGATACCTTCTTTAATTGGGATCACATTTTGTATTATTTGGGTATCATATTCTTTCAGATCGTAGTAAGTCCAAGAATAAACATCTCGATATCTATTAAACAGTTTTGTAAATGTGTGTTTTTCTGCCTCTGAACAACATGTGCCCATATTTATGTATTTGGCTTATTCATATGTTCCAAGATTGACTAAAGAATGCATCATGGTTGAAATATTTGTTTTTGAGTTGGTAGGCCTCTTGAAATTAGCTTGAAAATAGAATAAATTCTCAAGAGTCAAAACATTCTTCAGGACACAATTTGTCTTTACTTTGATTGCATCATCTTGATAAGTTTGTAGTTCTTGTTGATTGTCTTCATCATCGATGAATTCATCTTAAAAAGTGTCCAAACTAGTGAGAAATTTTATGACTTGAGTGTCACCATCGAACACTCTCCAATTTGTGATGTTGTCAAGTATGGAGGGCCTAAAAAATAATTTCAACCGAAAAAACATCATTAGGAGGGATAAACCTAGATGTCGCATTGGTCAATATATCTGCATCTACATTTTGATTGTGAGTTATAAAAGTAATTTTAAATGAATCAAAAGAGTAAAGAAAACTCCATACCTCTTTTTTATATGCCTTTATATGTGGGGATATGCAATGGATAGTATTTATTACATTTTGAACAATTATTTTAGAATCATCCAATACCTTGATATATTTCACCTTGAGATCGATGGCCTTTTTTAGGATTTCAACTAAAGCTTCATACTCTGTAGTGTTGTTGGTGCACTTAAATTATAGGTAGAAGGATATGAGCACTTTACCTTATCCAGCATCAATGAGGAAACATCCTGCTATGACTCCATCTTGTGTTTTAGATCCATAAAAAAACATCGACCACATGTCAAAAATTTATGTTTTATTAATTGAACAAAATCCTAGGTTAGTTAAAATATAGTACAAGAATTATTATGAGTTCATGGACAGAGTTCAAATTGTAAACATAACTATAATTCAGATGTATGCACTACATAATATACATAGTTAGTCTCAAAGAAATAATTTCCCAAGACGGAATGCTCAAAAACTATAGTTTCATTCTTACCTTCCAATTTTGTCATTGTTTGTTTCATGTGGGCCTCACTGTTTACTTGAATTTTATTCGACTTACCCTTGTATGGAAGCCACAGGTGAGACCAATTGGTATAAAAGTAGCCTTGAAGTTTGGCTAACCAATCCCTTCTTAATACAAAACCATAACTCTCTGGTATATCGACAACAATGATGTCTATCATTTAATGCACCCTAGGATCAGATGAAAGCCAAATCAAGACATCCTTAAGCTCTCCATTTACTTAACATATGTCCTATCCAAATATATAATTGTATTTTTTGTCATTTGTGGAACAACATTTATTTTTTGGCAATTAGTGAAAGGCATTATGTTAGATGACACACCTAAATCTGCTAGACAATTATGCATATTAAAATTAAAATTTAATAGTTGAGTAGAATAGGTGGGATATGTGACTTCGAGTATGCCCCTATACT
>JASDQU010014655.1:155781-168389 GCA_032191745.1 Picea mariana | reverse complement strand
GGCGATAGTGCCCCACCCACTACTGGTCCCTCTAGACCTGGAGGTAACAGTCTGATCATCGCAGCACCTACTACTGCTGCTTTCCGCACCATGGTCCGCCACGTCGCAGAACACCGACACACTGCTCCAGGATTCCCTCATCCTAGATGTGCGACCACATGCCCTCAGGCACGCCCTATAGCACTACCTCCAAGCGACAGCAAATATCCTCAAAATCTCCCCCGGCCTCCGCTGGAGGAGCATACGATGGCCCGACACCTGGGTCATCAAAATGACATCCCTTAGCTATGACCAATCCTTCTCTCGCCAATGGACCGACATCGTGCAAAAAGATCACCTACAACCACATAACACAGTCCTAGGTCAGCCATATTGACCATAAAACACATTAAAATCTCCAAAAAAGATAAGTTTTGCACCCATCAGCCTTGCCCCCAAAGCACGGCTGTTTAACCCACAGGCGAGCACATATGCGTGCATATTCAACCCACAGGCATGCACATATGCATGCCTATTCAACCCACACACGTGCACATATGTGCAACTTTTCATCCCATAGGCATGCGCACCTGTACTCCCTATAGAGGCACCCCCATGCACCCCTATCACGAACACAGGCGTGCATGTCCACTACACAGTCGTGCACCCATGTGCAGTTGTGTAGCAAACAGGCGTGCATACCATGCATGCCTTTGTCCCCCCTATGGGCACACCAATGTGTGGCTATCTGAATAACAAGCGCGCACCCGTGCACACATATTTCCGAATCGCCCGTGCACTTGGGGGCCCACACGCATAAAAACCCCTGTACGAACCTCCATATAGGCCCTGCCCACAAATTGAAAACCTACTTCTATGCAGGACGATAAGACTACTAACCTAAATCTCATTGGTCCTTAATCAACTACCTCATCCTCCTGGAATCTCCAAATCTCCTCTGAATACCTCTCGTCTAGTCACTCTAACAACAAGTACAAATGAGGTGGAAATGTGGGCACTGGGCCCTACCATTATATATAAGCCTTTTCGCCAAACTTCCAAACACCATTCCGGGAGCTCCGGGTGTCAGTTTTTCGATCCGTCTTCAGCCACAGGATCAACATCTCGTCATCTACATCAAGATAGTCCCTCAGCCATTTTTTATCCTTAGCCCCTGGTGCATCATTTTTTTTCATACCCCATCCAGGTATGCATGCTCATGTTCAAAATTATCAAATAAATGCTTGTATGTTTGATTCTCTTCAGATATTGTTCATGCTGGGTATTTGGTTTTCATGTGTGCAGGTACTTGGTCATCATACATCAACACAACCCCTTCAGGTATATAATCAACAGTGGCATGTAATCATTCCCTTTGAATCTCAATTGCATCTCCAGTCACACCCTCTGAAATTTTCCTCTAAGATCCCCATCTCCGGCTCTGCAGTACTGACACCTCCATTGCATTTTAGGTATTGTCACCTAGTAGCACTCTCCCCCACATGAGTTGTCCCATTCATAGCACCCTTTGGTACTTTGACACTCATGCTATTTTTTTTCACTCTTTAGGGATGGGATTCCCGATAGTCTTACATCATGTCATGAATTATCCACATACTCCTTCTCCTCATTTTCTAGCTTTCCCAATGGACTCCCAGATTATCTCTTCAAGGTTTTATGTTGGCTGCACCTACACAGTATCAATTAACCCTCCATTCCATCCACAATCAGTTTGCCCATCTGCAAATTTCCCTCCATTTCATCTACCTCATACAGAAACCCACCCATGGGGCCCCCACCCTCCACCAGTTCTTCAAGAAAATTGGGCCCTAACCAGCCCAACCATATTGCACTGGGGCACCCATTTTTGTATTTGTACACTCATCCAAAATTATTCTTTATTCGTTTGGTAATTTGTAAAAAGCCTTTGTTTCCAGCATTTCCATATATTTTTTCCATCACCTTTGACGACCTTCTTCCCTTTTTGGCAAATGAAACCCATGTTTCCTTTGGTTGGGGCACTCCTTATCATCTACCCCTTTTGACATCATCCATATACTCTGAGTATCCCACAAGCCACTTACCTCCACCCTCCAAGTTTGTTCACTTTGTCCCGCCTCTGGCACAACTTATCTCATGTCTTGTTGTCACCCTAACACTCGACCTAGTTGCACGGTTGCAACCACTTATACTTTTCATATACCCCCAACCAAGGGCAGTCTTGAGTCTTCATACATCTTGACTTCGTCCATGTACCTCCTCCAGCTCCTAACCTCACCTAGTAAATTTCACGAAGCCCTTTGCTTCTTGGAGTCACGTCCCCCTTTTGTCGACATCAGCGGAGTTTCCAGAAGGGAGATAGTATCTTGACTCTCATTACCTTTCCAATGAGAGGTCTCAGACGACATAGGGAGAAATACAATTGCTCCCTACTGTCGTTGACCCCCATAACATTCTACTTCATCACTTTCTCATGTTACAGTGAATCTTACTTTGCGACTATTGCAGTTATTTCTTATATTCGCCGAAGACCTCTGAACTTGGTTGGGCTATCAATGCCCACAGAATCTGTGATACTTCTTACAGGTATCATTGCCTACTGTTCATATTATGTTCCTCATATGACTTGTCCTTTGCCTTTATCAAAACTGCCCCTGAGGGCGTTGCAGTGATCGACATCAACACACAGTTTCAGTTACTATACAAAACCATTCTTTCTAAGTTACATGACACGAGCATGGGGCATGCCCGCCTCATTTGTAAACAATTTATTTTTACACACCTTATGGAAGGATGGGTCCTATAGGTTCCTTTCTCCCTCCAATGGGTAACTCTTGACACTCCCACTATCACTCTCTCTTACAACGAAACTCTCAGTAGAAGAAATATTGATGAATTTTGGCTATACGTATGCTCCTAACATCATCCATCAGGGGGCATCCATTATCACTGAAATTTCATCCTCAAATGGTTACAGAAATCCAGCATTGTCAAATAGTTATGAGGTCATCCATGGACCAAAATTACCAAAAAAAAATTTCCAAAAGGTCCAAAACTATACAACCAGTGATAAAATTAAAGTGTGTTATGACTACACAGGGCGTACACACACATGCACTATCCAAAAACGTAGGAAAAGCGCACATGCATACGATGCGCAACTATGGTTGCTAAAATCCATGCACATCTGAGAATGATGCATTTATGAGATTGGTCAGCCTCCCACCCACTTCTGGTTCAGCTTCCAAGTTGATTTGACACCCAAATCTCGACTAAATCCGATTGGGTGGCTCGTCAAAGACCTAAAAATGCCCTAAATAACATCTTTTCACACTACAAGTTGGTTGCACAATGTCTCAAAGAGGTGCTATAAAGCAAGGCCATGGGTGCACTTCATTTTCAAGGAATTCATTAGCAAAGTTATGCTGTTGCTATTCTCTTGAGGAATCCTCTATTCTCATCAAGAGTATACTAGCACCATTACATTTGGAAATCCATCTCACCTCTTGAGTGGATTATCTTGGGATTCTTTCACCATTTCATTCAGAGTTGTAAGAAGAGCTTAGTTGTGGGGGTTCAAGAGCCCTCCCTTGGAGGAAGAAGGGACCCATAGTCCTCTTTCTTCTTGTTGTTTTCTTTCACTAATATAATCCTTGCCATTGGTGACATGAGTCTTATTGGTTTTTTGTTCTTATGTCCTTATGTTCAATAGTTTATTTGTTCTTTTGTTTCTTAGCTTAATTCTTAGCTTGTTATTTTATATTTCTTTCTCTAACCCTTTTCCTTTACAACTGTCTTGCTTAGCTAACCCAACTAATATTGTAAGCACCTTTGTTTTGTTTATCTAGGTGGCAAAAGAGGTGCAACAGTTAGATTTTATGATAATATTTCATCCCAATTGAATTATACTCCCTCATCTGTGCAATAATTTATCAAAGGCATATACGATAAAGAAAATATAGATGCATTTGGTTCTCCATATAGCCGGCATAACATAGCCACCATATATTGATAAGGCCTTCTCAGAGAGATTGTGGGGTACCCCCTTTGGGCCTATACTTGAATTGTTTGTCAACTTTGTACCATTTGGGAAGCAGATCCTTGGGGGCATCTTCAAATTCATCGAGGATTTTGTTGTTGAATTTCTTTGTCCCTCTCTCAATGTGATAACATTTTTCTAGATATTCTAGCCTAAAAGAGGATATGGGATCCTTCCTTGTGTTGTAGACGTATATTTCATTCACATATATGGTTTTTTAGGATCCAAGTGATGGCGACTAAACAAAGGAAAACAAATGGGTGGGTTGCCACTCTGAATATGATGGATTTTTTTATGTTTTTGAATAATTTAAATTCATCATGATATCCAGAATCAGTGGAGAAGTTGGAATTCTTCAACATATGATACACCTCTCCCCACTTTAGTGTTTCCCCATCATTTTCCAAGAGTCCAGATGTGTCATCATATGTAGCTTCGATCACTTTTGGTTCTCCTTCAGTCTACTGGAAACTACCAGATGCCTTGGTCCCAAGTTTCTTATTTCTTGTATTCTTTCGCAAAGACATATTTTGACCTACAAAAAGTTGGAGTTAATGAAGAGATAAATAAATAAATAATATGAAGTTGAATGCAACTTCATAATTTTGAAATACTAGAAGATCAACTTGAATTTTCACTAGGTATAGGGTCGTCATCTAGCGATGATAAAATGATGGAAGGCATGTTGAGTAGCTTGGTGGAATTCTGAGGAGGAAAGAGTGAAATTTTTTCTCAAAAGGTTAAATCATAGGTCTTGAAGTTAACTCCTCCAATGGAAATCAAGGGATTTGATAACAAGTGTTCCAATATGCATGAAAGAAGTTGGTATGAAGTGATCTTATGCGAATCATATAATTTGGTATGAAAGGATTTGATGGGAGTCAGAGAAGTTGGTATGAAGCATTCCAATGTGAATCAGAGAAGTTAGTGTTAGAGCCTCCAAAAGTATTAGGGAAAGTTTCTTGAGAAGTTTGGTGTGTTATCGACAGAGTTGGTGTCAACTCCTCCGATGTGAATTGGAGTTAATGCTAATTTCATCGATAACTCATCAAAGAAGCTGGTATTAATGCTTCTAAAGTGACCCATGCATCGACAAAGTTCCAGGTAACTCTTTCGATCATATCAGACGAGTTAATACGAACTCCTTCAATATCACTGGAGGAGTTAATATGAAGTTTTCCATTTGTGCTTGGGAAAAGAAGGAAAAGGTTAAACTCCTTGTGGCTAGATGAATAAAATAATGACCTTGTGTTATGAGGAAAATTTTTCTATGGAAAGGGTAAACCACAATAGATGAAAAGACACCCAAAAATCAACTCTAGTATCAAGTATGATAGATAAATAGAAATTCTAACAAGAGAAGGCTAGAATCCTACCTCTTCTGGACGTTGAAAGAATACCATAGTTGAAATCATTACCCAAATCTTGATACCTGCAACTTGTCCTCAACATCCAAGGTACACAAGCATATAGAAATTCTATAAAATGTTAGCATATAAACTAGTATAATCCGTTAAAATGTATAACAAATACATCTATGGAAATTAATACAAATATTTGCGACAAATAATTGGATGAGAAAAGAGTATTTCTATTAATGTAATCAACATAAGTACATAGGTGACAAACTTTTGCGATGACACATATCGGAACCGAGAAACTAAGTCCCTCTAGTTGGGCCTTCACCACTTCAATCCTCCACCAAGGCAAGCTCACAAGTAGTAGGAGTAATTGAGTTTCTCCTTTTCAATATAGGAAGATCCTGGGGGATGAACAAAGGAAGATTAGACTTTCAAGGAAATAGGGATGCAAACTCAATATGAAGTGAAATTTCTCCAGAGTGTCTTTTTTCTCTATTGATGAATTGTGTTTAAGGCTTGCATATGGCTCAATTTATATCCTTAAAATGGAATTGAAGGGTCAAGTTGGAGAATTTCCAATACATGGAAGGTCAAGGATTATGAATCTCGTGAAATGGCATGGAAACCCGACACATTTTTTAATTTTTGAGCACAAAACCTGATGTACACAGGCTGTAATGGAGAAACCTACATATACGCGAGTTGTTTAACTGGGGCCCATGTATATGTACAAAACTTTGAATTTTTTACTTTGGAATGAACAAAAAGGGGAACTTGAGTCTGCAGAGGGAAAAAGGAAGGCCATCAAAGAAAGATGCATGTAGTGTGTAAATATTTTCTATAATACTTTGTCATGGACTCTTTGCTTGGATTGAAGTTCATATTTGTGCCTTGACTAGAGGAGATACGGGTTTATGATTATCATCGAATTTTCCTTTAGGGAAAACTATTTAGGGCTGACCTGTAAGGTTGCTTGTATAATATTCAATGCTGACTCATCTTAGAGGGGTTTTGAAAAATGTGACATCATGGAGGCAAGGCGTTGTAACTAGGTTAGGAGGCACAGGTTGTCGAAAGGTTGAGGTTAGAGAAAAACAAGAGGGTGGTGTCGAGGGAAAAAAAAATAAAAAAATACAAAGAGATAAAACCTAACCCTAGTGAGGGGAAAATGTATTGAGGCTTACCTGGAAACCAACTTCCATGTGGAAGACTGTAAGAGGTTGTGGGTGCGAAAGTGAGGGCTCGATGCACTCTCCGTCTTGAGAAATCCTTTTTTCTCTTTGATGATTTGGTGAGACAATGAGAAGCCGAGGGGAATTTGGTATATATAAATCTTGGATAAATCATAATTAATGAAGTTGGTTTGGTAATTATGATTGGATGACTTGGGAGGAATTCATTCAATGTACACCGGAGGACTCAACACAAAGTGTTTCGAGACAGTCGGTAGAGATGTATGGAACTCCTCCGATGAGCATCGAAGGAGTTGGAGGTAACTACTTTGATTTTCATAGAAGGAGATTCAATGATGGGCTTGAATTCAATGATCTTGGGAGGAACTCCTCCAATGTTCATCGGAGGAGTTAAGAGGAATTCCTTCAATGTACATCGAAGGATTTAAGGGGAACTCCTACGATATACATCAGAGGAGTTAAGGGGAAATCCTTTGATGTACATCAGAGGATTTAAAGGGAAATTCTTTGATATACATTGGAGGATTAAAGGGGAAGTCCTTCGATGTACATCATAGGATTTGAGGGGAAATTCTCCAATGTGCATCGGAGGAGTTAAAATTAACTTTGTTGAATTTTCTAAACTTGCTTGGAAAATGATTTTTTCAAGCATTTCTTTTTTCAACTGTTGTCTTAAGATGAGTAAGACTTGGAAGATGGACTTAAGGGATAAGTAAGGAATCCAATGGATAACTCTTTCAAAATCAAAGAAAAAAGGGGGCTCAATTTCTTGAAAGGAAATTGTAATTGAATTGTCAATAAATGGTGGGTTGTAGTGCTTGGCACAACAAATGGTGACACACTAGGAGAAGCCTTGAATATTTGTAAGATGGTATCCACACATAATTTTAGGAAGGGTGCTTTATCATGTACATATTGAGAGAGGAAGAGTAGGTCTCATAGCTTAGATTCCATTGGAAATGAATTTATATGATACAAAGAAGGGGTCAAGACCTTACCTCGGAACAGATTGCATTTAAATTATTTTTTATTCATATCATAAATGACCAAAAGAGACGGTGTAGGGAGTGTGATGGAAATGAAACATATGGAATGTTGAGAATGTAAGTTATGGTTAATTTATCTGGTGTTGCTCCATTGGCAGCGAGCATCCATAGCCCCGACTAAGTCAGCACAGTGGCACAAGCCTTTCTCTACTACAAGAAAGTGTCCATAGCCTCGACATACATACTTTCATGTCCCATGTGATCTAAAAATATTTTCGCAAAGCCTTTTCCTTTTATAAATTTGATTATCTTTTTTTTAGAGAGAGGTGGATGGGGCGATTCTAGTTATCCTTTAAAGGCATTAAGGATGGCACATGTGATAGTGATATTTTTTAACTTGATTATAGATGAGTGAACTCCCTGAGTAATGGTTTATGAGATACTGCAGAAATATTTCCCAAATCATTTTCTTTCAGTTCACATAACATAAGAATTTGTTCTTAAGTAAAGGTCCATGTTTCTTTGTTTAATTGTGTTATTCTTTTATATTTATGAGCTATGTTCCACCACTAGATCTAACTTGAGATAGTTCATAACAATGATCACATGATTAGGATGGTATGTGGATGGAAACTAGGTCACAAAATGATCAGGTTTTTCACATCATATGTGCTACGATCTAAGTGTATGACGAGTACTAAGATATTATAAACTCAAAACCAATAAGGAATTTTTAGAGAATCTAAAACTTAAACAAACTAGACATATAAGAAAAAAAAGAGGAATAAAAAAAATGAGTAACAAAAAGTAAAAAAATGAAGAAATGTATTTATGTACAAGGGAGTAACAACCTCAAAGGCTAGCTATGTAGTGTTTGAGAATATGGCCATTAACGGGGAGAGGGTTATCTTCCCCCTAAATATTTTTTAATCAAAAGTTACATTGTCCAATCCTTTCTTTTATAATGTAAGGACCAAGCCATAGTTGTTGGAATTTCAGATGTTTTACTTTATCTTCACGTGGCTTGTCCCATTTGAGGAATAAATCCCCAAATTAGAATTATTTATCACCGTTAGATTTCTTATCAAACCAATGTTTTATTGTCTATTGGCGAGCTTCAAAATTTCTTTTGTCTTTAGCATGACTCTCTTCTAATCTTAACAAGTTATTGATACACCATTAAATGATGGGGCACTCTCTTCCTTGAGACTGTTGGGTGAGTTGTAGAGAAGGAAGGTAGATATTCGAGGGTAAGATAGTTTCTTTCCCATAAACATGGAAATATGGATAATTACCTATGGAATCCTTAGGAGTGACATGATCATCCTAGAGGGAAATTGATAACGAATTGTGCCAATTTATCTTGTGATCGACCACAGTTTGTTTGAGGATGCGGATTATGTTTTTGTTTCTAGATTCCTACAAGCTATTACCTTGAGGATAATAGTTGGTCGAGTACTTCAAAATAATCCATTTCTCTAATTAAAATTTAGATAATTTTATATATGAAAAATAATTTGAATTATCAAACACTAGAGAGTTAGGAATTCCAAAGCTTGTGATGATGTATTGTTCAAGAAAATTAATCACTACCTCTTCATTTACTTTGATCAGTGGTATTGCTTCAATCCAACGTGTAAAATAATTGGTAGTAGTTAGAATATACCTATGTTGCTTGGAGGAATGGGGTTAATATCACCAACTATGTCCATCCCCCATTGTTCAAAGGATTCTTTGATAACAACATGTTGGAGCGGGATAACAACTTTGCGTTCTTTTCCTGCAGATTTTTGGCATGATTCACATCTTCTTGATTATGCATGGGCATCCTTAAAGAGTGTGAGACAATAATGTCCATCTATCAACACTTTGTGATTTATTGTGTCCCTTGAAAAATGGCCACCAGGTGGTCCATCATGCATGTCCTTCAATACCTTATAAACATCTTTCTTTTCAAGGCACCAGAATAACACTCCATCATATTTCTTTCTAAACAAGATCCCATGTAGCATTTGATATTGTAAGGATTTCAATCAGAGAGCTCTCTTATGCTTATCATGAAGGTGATATGGGGGTGTTTCATGATGCAGGTAATATTTGATATCATTATAATATGATCCCTCAATTTTTGGGATATATGTAACCTATTGTGTATACATTTTTGGTTCATCTTTCCATATGCCCCCCTCTTGATTTCCATCATTGGTATCTTGAGTCACTAGTTTTCATAGGCCTTGACCTTTCACAATGTTGGCTAGTTTTAACTCTAGGTCATATTATTTTAAGGTTTCCATCCAATTTCCCCATCACTCTCCCATATCTCTTTCACCAAAAAAAGACCTCACCTCTGGGTGTGGGATGATGAATTTATTATGATTTTTTAGAATATAAGGTCCAAACTCTTTAATATATTTATGGACAAAAAAATATTTCTTATCCATCAGGGTTTAGTTCAGCTCAACACCATGTAATCTAGTGCTCATGAACACAACAAGATATTCCTCTCCTTTATCATATTTCCGCGTGAGCACTATTGCGAGGGAGTTATCAGATACAAATGTATATAGTAATAAATCCTTGTTAAAATATGGACTTCGCAGAGATGGGGAAACAACTATGGAATATTTGATATTATTGAATGCTTCCTTCTCCATTGGTGTCCATTTCAATTGAATATATTTATTGATCATTCTATGAAGTGGCTTCACAATATCATCAAAATATGGGTTGAATATTCTCACAAAATGATTTTGCCAAAGAAATACTACATTGTGTTTTTTCTGTGCGGTGGAGGAATTTGTAGAAGGGATTTTATCCTTTTCGGGTCCACTGAAATCCTGTCTTTGGAGATCACATTTCCTAGTAGAATTCCTTTTGAAACAAAAAAAATAGTTTTCTTTGGATTCAAATAAATCCCATATTTTCTACATCGTTCGAATATCTATTTTAGGTGCTTGGGATGGTCTTCCCTCTTCCTCGGATAAACAACAACATCATCAACGTAAACCAGCACACTTTGGCCGATTAATCTTTTAAAAGAGATATTGACTTACCTTTGAAAGGTATCTCCTTCATTCATCAAACCAAAGGGAATTCTTCTGCTGGCATATGTTTCCCACTTGGTCCAGAACATATTATTTAATTAGTTGGATGTTATGCGAACTTGATTATATCCTGAAAACCCATCTAGTAAAGAAAACAAATTAGATCTGGAGACAAGTTGCAATATATGTTCCATCATGGGAACATTTTAGTTGTCTTTTTCAGAAGCACGATTCAGATTCCATAAATCTATACAAATTTTGATTACTCTCAACTTCTTCCTTACAGGCACCATGTTAGAAATCCAAGTTGAATGTCGAACTTTGAACATGATTCAGGCATGTAACAAATTTTTTATTTATTTCTTGATAAGAGTTTTAGAGGTGATTCAGGCATGTAACAAATTTTTTAATTATTTCTTGATGAGAGTTTTAGAGGATGTTTATTTTTGAGCTTCTGTTGGAATGGTTTGATACCTTCTTTAATTGGGATCACATTTTGTATTATTTGGGTATCATATTCTTTCAGATCGTAGTAAGTCCAAGAATAAACATCTCGATATCTATTAAACAGTTTTGTAAATGTGTGTTTTTCTGCCTCTGAACAACATGTGCCCATATTTATGTATTTGGCTTATTCATATGTTCCAAGATTGACTAAAGAATGCATCATGGTTGAAATATTTGTTTTTGAGTTGGTAGGCCTCTTGAAATTAGCTTGAAAATAGAATAAATTCTCAAGAGTCAAAACATTCTTCAGGACACAATTTGTCTTTACTTTGATTGCATCATCTTGATAAGTTTGTAGTTCTTGTTGATTGTCTTCATCATCGATGAATTCATCTTAAAAAGTGTCCAAACTAGTGAGAAATTTTATGACTTGAGTGTCACCATCGAACACTCTCCAATTTGTGATGTTGTCAAGTATGGAGGGCCTAAAAAATAATTTCAACCGAAAAAACATCATTAGGAGGGATAAACCTAGATGTCGCATTGGTCAATATATCTGCATCTACATTTTGATTGTGAGTTATAAAAGTAATTTTAAATGAATCAAAAGAGTAAAGAAAACTCCATACCTCTTTTTTATATGCCTTTATATGTGGGGATATGCAATGGATAGTATTTATTACATTTTGAACAATTATTTTAGAATCATCCAATACCTTGATATATTTCACCTTGAGATCGATGGCCTTTTTTAGGATTTCAACTAAAGCTTCATACTCTGTAGTGTTGTTGGTGCACTTAAATTATAGGTAGAAGGATATGAGCACTTTACCTTATCCAGCATCAATGAGGAAACATCCTGCTATGACTCCATCTTGTGTTTTAGATCCATAAAAAAACATCGACCACATGTCAAAAATTTATGTTTTATTAATTGAACAAAATCCTAGGTTAGTTAAAATATAGTACAAGAATTATTATGAGTTCATGGACAGAGTTCAAATTGTAAACATAACTATAATTCAGATGTATGCACTACATAATATACATAGTTAGTCTCAAAGAAATAATTTCCCAAGACGGAATGCTCAAAAACTATAGTTTCATTCTTACCTTCCAATTTTGTCATTGTTTGTTTCATGTGGGCCTCACTGTTTACTTGAATTTTATTCGACTTACCCTTGTATGGAAGCCACAGGTGAGACCAATTGGTATAAAAGTAGCCTTGAAGTTTGGCTAACCAATCCCTTCTTAATACAAAACCATAACTCTCTGGTATATCGACAACAATGATGTCTATCATTTAATGCACCCTAGGATCAGATGAAAGCCAAATCAAGACATCCTTAAGCTCTCCATTTACTTAACATATGTCCTATCCAAATATATAATTGTATTTTTTGTCATTTGTGGAACAACATTTATTTTTTGGCAATTAGTGAAAGGCATTATGTTAGATGACACACCTAAATCTGCTAGACAATTATGCATATTAAAATTAAAATTTAATAGTTGAGTAGAATAGGTGGGATATGTGACTTCGAGTATGCCCCTATACT
>JASDQU010014655.1:136272-155761 GCA_032191745.1 Picea mariana | reverse complement strand
ATAATCCGTTAAAATGTATAACAAATACATCTATGGAAATTAATACAAATATTTGCGACAAATAATTGGATGAGAAAAGAGTATTTCTATTAATGTAATCAACATAAGTACATAGGTGACAAACTTTTGCGATGACACATATCGGAACCGAGAAACTAAGTCCCTCTAGTTGGGCCTTCACCACTTCAATCCTCCACCAAGGCAAGCTCACAAGTAGTAGGAGTAATTGAGTTTCTCCTTTTCAATATAGGAAGATCCTGGGGGATGAACAAAGGAAGATTAGACTTTCAAGGAAATAGGGATGCAAACTCAATATGAAGTGAAATTTCTCCAGAGTGTCTTTTTTCTCTATTGATGAATTGTGTTTAAGGCTTGCATATGGCTCAATTTATATCCTTAAAATGGAATTGAAGGGTCAAGTTGGAGAATTTCCAATACATGGAAGGTCAAGGATTATGAATCTCGTGAAATGGCATGGAAACCCGACACATTTTTTAATTTTTGAGCACAAAACCTGATGTACACAGGCTGTAATGGAGAAACCTACATATACGCGAGTTGTTTAACTGGGGCCCATGTATATGTACAAAACTTTGAATTTTTTACTTTGGAATGAACAAAAAGGGGAACTTGAGTCTGCAGAGGGAAAAAGGAAGGCCATCAAAGAAAGATGCATGTAGTGTGTAAATATTTTCTATAATACTTTGTCATGGACTCTTTGCTTGGATTGAAGTTCATATTTGTGCCTTGACTAGAGGAGATACGGGTTTATGATTATCATCGAATTTTCCTTTAGGGAAAACTATTTAGGGCTGACCTGTAAGGTTGCTTGTATAATATTCAATGCTGACTCATCTTAGAGGGGTTTTGAAAAATGTGACATCATGGAGGCAAGGCGTTGTAACTAGGTTAGGAGGCACAGGTTGTCGAAAGGTTGAGGTTAGAGAAAAACAAGAGGGTGGTGTCGAGGGAAAAAAAAATAAAAAAATACAAAGAGATAAAACCTAACCCTAGTGAGGGGAAAATGTATTGAGGCTTACCTGGAAACCAACTTCCATGTGGAAGACTGTAAGAGGTTGTGGGTGCGAAAGTGAGGGCTCGATGCACTCTCCGTCTTGAGAAATCCTTTTTTCTCTTTGATGATTTGGTGAGACAATGAGAAGCCGAGGGGAATTTGGTATATATAAATCTTGGATAAATCATAATTAATGAAGTTGGTTTGGTAATTATGATTGGATGACTTGGGAGGAATTCATTCAATGTACACCGGAGGACTCAACACAAAGTGTTTCGAGACAGTCGGTAGAGATGTATGGAACTCCTCCGATGAGCATCGAAGGAGTTGGAGGTAACTACTTTGATTTTCATAGAAGGAGATTCAATGATGGGCTTGAATTCAATGATCTTGGGAGGAACTCCTCCAATGTTCATCGGAGGAGTTAAGAGGAATTCCTTCAATGTACATCGAAGGATTTAAGGGGAACTCCTACGATATACATCAGAGGAGTTAAGGGGAAATCCTTTGATGTACATCAGAGGATTTAAAGGGAAATTCTTTGATATACATTGGAGGATTAAAGGGGAAGTCCTTCGATGTACATCATAGGATTTGAGGGGAAATTCTCCAATGTGCATCGGAGGAGTTAAAATTAACTTTGTTGAATTTTCTAAACTTGCTTGGAAAATGATTTTTTCAAGCATTTCTTTTTTCAACTGTTGTCTTAAGATGAGTAAGACTTGGAAGATGGACTTAAGGGATAAGTAAGGAATCCAATGGATAACTCTTTCAAAATCAAAGAAAAAAGGGGGCTCAATTTCTTGAAAGGAAATTGTAATTGAATTGTCAATAAATGGTGGGTTGTAGTGCTTGGCACAACAAATGGTGACACACTAGGAGAAGCCTTGAATATTTGTAAGATGGTATCCACACATAATTTTAGGAAGGGTGCTTTATCATGTACATATTGAGAGAGGAAGAGTAGGTCTCATAGCTTAGATTCCATTGGAAATGAATTTATATGATACAAAGAAGGGGTCAAGACCTTACCTCGGAACAGATTGCATTTAAATTATTTTTTATTCATATCATAAATGACCAAAAGAGACGGTGTAGGGAGTGTGATGGAAATGAAACATATGGAATGTTGAGAATGTAAGTTATGGTTAATTTATCTGGTGTTGCTCCATTGGCAGCGAGCATCCATAGCCCCGACTAAGTCAGCACAGTGGCACAAGCCTTTCTCTACTACAAGAAAGTGTCCATAGCCTCGACATACATACTTTCATGTCCCATGTGATCTAAAAATATTTTCGCAAAGCCTTTTCCTTTTATAAATTTGATTATCTTTTTTTTAGAGAGAGGTGGATGGGGCGATTCTAGTTATCCTTTAAAGGCATTAAGGATGGCACATGTGATAGTGATATTTTTTAACTTGATTATAGATGAGTGAACTCCCTGAGTAATGGTTTATGAGATACTGCAGAAATATTTCCCAAATCATTTTCTTTCAGTTCACATAACATAAGAATTTGTTCTTAAGTAAAGGTCCATGTTTCTTTGTTTAATTGTGTTATTCTTTTATATTTATGAGCTATGTTCCACCACTAGATCTAACTTGAGATAGTTCATAACAATGATCACATGATTAGGATGGTATGTGGATGGAAACTAGGTCACAAAATGATCAGGTTTTTCACATCATATGTGCTACGATCTAAGTGTATGACGAGTACTAAGATATTATAAACTCAAAACCAATAAGGAATTTTTAGAGAATCTAAAACTTAAACAAACTAGACATATAAGAAAAAAAAGAGGAATAAAAAAAATGAGTAACAAAAAGTAAAAAAATGAAGAAATGTATTTATGTACAAGGGAGTAACAACCTCAAAGGCTAGCTATGTAGTGTTTGAGAATATGGCCATTAACGGGGAGAGGGTTATCTTCCCCCTAAATATTTTTTAATCAAAAGTTACATTGTCCAATCCTTTCTTTTATAATGTAAGGACCAAGCCATAGTTGTTGGAATTTCAGATGTTTTACTTTATCTTCACGTGGCTTGTCCCATTTGAGGAATAAATCCCCAAATTAGAATTATTTATCACCGTTAGATTTCTTATCAAACCAATGTTTTATTGTCTATTGGCGAGCTTCAAAATTTCTTTTGTCTTTAGCATGACTCTCTTCTAATCTTAACAAGTTATTGATACACCATTAAATGATGGGGCACTCTCTTCCTTGAGACTGTTGGGTGAGTTGTAGAGAAGGAAGGTAGATATTCGAGGGTAAGATAGTTTCTTTCCCATAAACATGGAAATATGGATAATTACCTATGGAATCCTTAGGAGTGACATGATCATCCTAGAGGGAAATTGATAACGAATTGTGCCAATTTATCTTGTGATCGACCACAGTTTGTTTGAGGATGCGGATTATGTTTTTGTTTCTAGATTCCTACAAGCTATTACCTTGAGGATAATAGTTGGTCGAGTACTTCAAAATAATCCATTTCTCTAATTAAAATTTAGATAATTTTATATATGAAAAATAATTTGAATTATCAAACACTAGAGAGTTAGGAATTCCAAAGCTTGTGATGATGTATTGTTCAAGAAAATTAATCACTACCTCTTCATTTACTTTGATCAGTGGTATTGCTTCAATCCAACGTGTAAAATAATTGGTAGTAGTTAGAATATACCTATGTTGCTTGGAGGAATGGGGTTAATATCACCAACTATGTCCATCCCCCATTGTTCAAAGGATTCTTTGATAACAACATGTTGGAGCGGGATAACAACTTTGCGTTCTTTTCCTGCAGATTTTTGGCATGATTCACATCTTCTTGATTATGCATGGGCATCCTTAAAGAGTGTGAGACAATAATGTCCATCTATCAACACTTTGTGATTTATTGTGTCCCTTGAAAAATGGCCACCAGGTGGTCCATCATGCATGTCCTTCAATACCTTATAAACATCTTTCTTTTCAAGGCACCAGAATAACACTCCATCATATTTCTTTCTAAACAAGATCCCATGTAGCATTTGATATTGTAAGGATTTCAATCAGAGAGCTCTCTTATGCTTATCATGAAGGTGATATGGGGGTGTTTCATGATGCAGGTAATATTTGATATCATTATAATATGATCCCTCAATTTTTGGGATATATGTAACCTATTGTGTATACATTTTTGGTTCATCTTTCCATATGCCCCCCTCTTGATTTCCATCATTGGTATCTTGAGTCACTAGTTTTCATAGGCCTTGACCTTTCACAATGTTGGCTAGTTTTAACTCTAGGTCATATTATTTTAAGGTTTCCATCCAATTTCCCCATCACTCTCCCATATCTCTTTCACCAAAAAAAGACCTCACCTCTGGGTGTGGGATGATGAATTTATTATGATTTTTTAGAATATAAGGTCCAAACTCTTTAATATATTTATGGACAAAAAAATATTTCTTATCCATCAGGGTTTAGTTCAGCTCAACACCATGTAATCTAGTGCTCATGAACACAACAAGATATTCCTCTCCTTTATCATATTTCCGCGTGAGCACTATTGCGAGGGAGTTATCAGATACAAATGTATATAGTAATAAATCCTTGTTAAAATATGGACTTCGCAGAGATGGGGAAACAACTATGGAATATTTGATATTATTGAATGCTTCCTTCTCCATTGGTGTCCATTTCAATTGAATATATTTATTGATCATTCTATGAAGTGGCTTCACAATATCATCAAAATATGGGTTGAATATTCTCACAAAATGATTTTGCCAAAGAAATACTACATTGTGTTTTTTCTGTGCGGTGGAGGAATTTGTAGAAGGGATTTTATCCTTTTCGGGTCCACTGAAATCCTGTCTTTGGAGATCACATTTCCTAGTAGAATTCCTTTTGAAACAAAAAAAATAGTTTTCTTTGGATTCAAATAAATCCCATATTTTCTACATCGTTCGAATATCTATTTTAGGTGCTTGGGATGGTCTTCCCTCTTCCTCGGATAAACAACAACATCATCAACGTAAACCAGCACACTTTGGCCGATTAATCTTTTAAAAGAGATATTGACTTACCTTTGAAAGGTATCTCCTTCATTCATCAAACCAAAGGGAATTCTTCTGCTGGCATATGTTTCCCACTTGGTCCAGAACATATTATTTAATTAGTTGGATGTTATGCGAACTTGATTATATCCTGAAAACCCATCTAGTAAAGAAAACAAATTAGATCTGGAGACAAGTTGCAATATATGTTCCATCATGGGAACATTTTAGTTGTCTTTTTCAGAAGCACGATTCAGATTCCATAAATCTATACAAATTTTGATTACTCTCAACTTCTTCCTTACAGGCACCATGTTAGAAATCCAAGTTGAATGTCGAACTTTGAACATGATTCAGGCATGTAACAAATTTTTTATTTATTTCTTGATAAGAGTTTTAGAGGTGATTCAGGCATGTAACAAATTTTTTAATTATTTCTTGATGAGAGTTTTAGAGGATGTTTATTTTTGAGCTTCTGTTGGAATGGTTTGATACCTTCTTTAATTGGGATCACATTTTGTATTATTTGGGTATCATATTCTTTCAGATCGTAGTAAGTCCAAGAATAAACATCTCGATATCTATTAAACAGTTTTGTAAATGTGTGTTTTTCTGCCTCTGAACAACATGTGCCCATATTTATGTATTTGGCTTATTCATATGTTCCAAGATTGACTAAAGAATGCATCATGGTTGAAATATTTGTTTTTGAGTTGGTAGGCCTCTTGAAATTAGCTTGAAAATAGAATAAATTCTCAAGAGTCAAAACATTCTTCAGGACACAATTTGTCTTTACTTTGATTGCATCATCTTGATAAGTTTGTAGTTCTTGTTGATTGTCTTCATCATCGATGAATTCATCTTAAAAAGTGTCCAAACTAGTGAGAAATTTTATGACTTGAGTGTCACCATCGAACACTCTCCAATTTGTGATGTTGTCAAGTATGGAGGGCCTAAAAAATAATTTCAACCGAAAAAACATCATTAGGAGGGATAAACCTAGATGTCGCATTGGTCAATATATCTGCATCTACATTTTGATTGTGAGTTATAAAAGTAATTTTAAATGAATCAAAAGAGTAAAGAAAACTCCATACCTCTTTTTTATATGCCTTTATATGTGGGGATATGCAATGGATAGTATTTATTACATTTTGAACAATTATTTTAGAATCATCCAATACCTTGATATATTTCACCTTGAGATCGATGGCCTTTTTTAGGATTTCAACTAAAGCTTCATACTCTGTAGTGTTGTTGGTGCACTTAAATTATAGGTAGAAGGATATGAGCACTTTACCTTATCCAGCATCAATGAGGAAACATCCTGCTATGACTCCATCTTGTGTTTTAGATCCATAAAAAAACATCGACCACATGTCAAAAATTTATGTTTTATTAATTGAACAAAATCCTAGGTTAGTTAAAATATAGTACAAGAATTATTATGAGTTCATGGACAGAGTTCAAATTGTAAACATAACTATAATTCAGATGTATGCACTACATAATATACATAGTTAGTCTCAAAGAAATAATTTCCCAAGACGGAATGCTCAAAAACTATAGTTTCATTCTTACCTTCCAATTTTGTCATTGTTTGTTTCATGTGGGCCTCACTGTTTACTTGAATTTTATTCGACTTACCCTTGTATGGAAGCCACAGGTGAGACCAATTGGTATAAAAGTAGCCTTGAAGTTTGGCTAACCAATCCCTTCTTAATACAAAACCATAACTCTCTGGTATATCGACAACAATGATGTCTATCATTTAATGCACCCTAGGATCAGATGAAAGCCAAATCAAGACATCCTTAAGCTCTCCATTTACTTAACATATGTCCTATCCAAATATATAATTGTATTTTTTGTCATTTGTGGAACAACATTTATTTTTTGGCAATTAGTGAAAGGCATTATGTTAGATGACACACCTAAATCTGCTAGACAATTATGCATATTAAAATTAAAATTTAATAGTTGAGTAGAATAGGTGGGATATGTGACTTCGAGTATGCCCCTATACTTGTTTCATTTATGTCTACTGCAATTTCCACCTTGTGTATTTATTGTACCCCATCTTCTGGGAGGATATTGTCAATAGAAACGACCATCCTCTTCTGAGCATCATTAGGGTTGAAAGTATCATTCAATAGCTCACGTTGTTGTGGTAATGAACAAATATCAAACATGGAAATGTTGTCTTTTTTTTTCTTCATGTATTCTATTACATTGTATTCTAGGGGTGGTGGGTTTGTGCTGTTCATCATTTGTCTAGTGCATGTTTTTTCATTGTTTGGTACTCCGTTAAGTCTAGTGTTATTCCAAGTTGAGCTAGACATACTTGGTTTATCAGTGTTAGTTGGAACAACTTTACTTGTTTTACCACWGGATTTACCTTGACTTGGGTCATTCAATTTTGGRRAAGCAGGGAGAGGAGTGATTTTCCTAAGGGGAATTTTATCATCCTTGGAAGAAGGAAYRTCAAGAATTGGACYTTTGATACATAKATTATAATTGTTTTGGRCAAAATCMTTCATCACTAGTGTATATTCCACGAAAATCTCTTCTATCTGCTCATCGTCTGAGTCAGGAAACTAGTCCCAAAAAGGCATAGAGGATTCYAGAGGAATTTATTTAGTAGTATCAGTTTGARATGGTGTAGGKTCTTCATCGTTTAAACTATGTTGATCTAATAGATGATTGATCACCAGGGTCATGGAGTTGACCCATTGAGGGCAAGTTCATTATGGGTGGTTTTGCTGGTGGTAAGAGAAACAATTATCATTGTTGAATTTTTCTAATTTGAAGGCCATATGAGAGGGATYGGGTGGTTTTGGTGGACTATATTGTCTCTTAAAGAATGGGTGAAAATTTCAAGGCTTTTATWATCCTTCACCCACATTCTTCTTGAGATCTACAACTTCKTTTGATATATTCTTAACTAATTTCACCACATTGTCRATATCCCTCAGCTCTTTTTTGGGTGGTTTAGTCAACAAAAAAGGTTTATTTCCATATGGTCTGGTTTCCTTAGAATGTAAGTGATGGTCATAAGAAGATAACTCTATTTCTACCATTTCAGCTTCATCAAAATTAAGTGACAAGGTGTTTCTATTTTCCCTTTTTACAAATATTCCTATAGAAGGGGTCAATGCTTCCATATAATATTCTATGGCTAAAGAATGCGCAGGAGTTGTATCATGGGGGAACTTAATCAATACATTAAGAAACCTTTGATTGAAATATCTTACCTTCTCTCTTTTGTCCATCTTAATGGATCCTAACTCTTTGTGCAAAGATGTAGTTGTTTTCCTTTCCCCAAATTTTATGATAAAAACTCTTTCAAAATAATCACAACAAGTTATAGATCCAGGTGGAAGGATGAAATACCAAGTAGACTCTCCATGTGAAAAAGTATAAGGAAATATCCTACAAACTACATCATCGTGTTGGACATTTAACAAGTGAGTGGCTAGGAAGAAATTGTTTAAATTATCTTTTGGTGACCCACATTTGTTTGGATCAAATTAGGGAAGAATTTTGTCTGATTTCCTAGGCATTTCATGTTGTGGTCCATCTAATTTCTAGGGAAATTGAACCATCCATCATGAGACTATCTCTCTTTGGTCTTTATTTTCACTCATAATTTGTTCTAAAATTATTTTTGGGTTTTCACCTTCATGGTTTTACTCAGGATCGATAAAGATGTGCACGAATTGATTCAAGGATATCGTGACTTCTTGTAAATCGGTCTCAATAATATCATCTATGGAATTAACATAAATATCGGGATGAGTCTATGGTATTTCTACATGGGTTGATTTCTTGCTTGGAAGTTCAGCAGTTGTTGGTATCTTACCAAGTAGTTTCACATAAGCACGTGTACAACGATGAATTTCAGAGAACTATTGTTGTGGAACTCGGTACCAATTCCTTGGGTGTGTTTACCGTTGAATGCAATTCCAAAATTATGATTCAAATCTTTGTATGTAATTTTATGTTCATAACCAATATGAGGGAATAGAGTCAGGTTGGGGTTATTTCCTAAAGGCTAATTACGGTTGTGTAGGTTGTTTATGTAATCCATAAAAAAAGCCATCCTTCTAGTGCCAATTATGTTGATGGGTATGAATTTTACCAACAACAACAAGGGGTACTCCCTGATACACAATCCCAACTAGACTATGCATTGTTTGGATTAGGAGGCCCATCTAGATTTTGGCCCGGCTGGCATTGTTGTTTTTTGGAATTTTTTCTAGTTACGGTATGGTCTACCGATGACGATGGATTATGAGTGAATATGCACAGAAAATATGTAGATGAATACTATGTATTGAAAACAAACTAATATACTCTAATCTGTCCTATCTAGGAGCATACTAAAGTAACCAACGAACTGTAAATGAAACCAACTTATACATAAACTTCCACACAAGTAGCTGAAATAGACGAGAAGAACCAAAAACAAGTGCATGAAAATATATATAACCAGAATAGTCTACATTATATTAATGCATACATTAACAACTCATCAATATTAGGACATAAAGATATACAAGAGAATACTCAAAACTACAGAAAAACATATAATGCATAAGATTAATCCATAGGCAAAAATGAATTCTTATAGTCCCTATGAACAACATACATCTCCACTTGAAATAATTCACAACAAAGACAACTTCACCCACAAGTGTTCCTTCTTAAGAAAATTGGCCATGAAGGCTTCTAAATATTCATTAACAAAGTATAAGTTCTTGAACTAGTCCTTGGGTCTATACATTGATTAAAAATCCAAAAGTCCTTTCAAAGTGAGCCTCTAATCTTTCTTATACAATTCTTAGTAACAACTAAGTGACTCTTTTCCTTCTTATTGAAAAGGTTGTTACAAAATGGTTCATTTTCCTCTTGCCTTGTGACAAGTGTATATTAAAGAAAAAATTGAGTTCAGTTGAGAAAATACAAATAGTATTCAGTTTTCTATTTTGTCTTATTCAAGGATCATTGTCTTTGAGGTATAGTATCCAAAATTCTAGTTGAATATACAATGAGATGATCCTTCTGTATAGAATATCTTCTATTGCAGTAGCATGCATGGTTGTGTTGTCTTATAGGACTTTCATATATTTAGATGGAGTGACCATGAATGCTTGGATCATGGTGTGGAATCTTGTTGGATATACAATGTGTTTTTTTATGAGTTCCATGATTACTTCAGTGGCTACCTCAGTAATCTCTCACCTTTCATTGGTGTTGTATTGGATTTTGTCGATTAATTCTTCCATAAAAAAGGTTTTTCCAACCTCATCCAATGTGGGAAATCGACATCCTTTGATCCGTTCTTGAGAATCCTTGTGCAATTTCGAACATATTTTCATTGTATTGGTCATCTATTTCTCATATATTTTCCCATATTGTTGACAATGGTATAGTGAGTGGATATTAGTTCTTCTTTCAATTTTAAAGAGACGATAAATTTCAATCAGTGCGCCAGGATTTTCCATGATCCATTGGTCAAGGTAGCCTATCCTTCTCATATCATATTTAACTACGCAAGATTTGATTGCAATTGATTATCATTATCCTTGATTGTTACTATCGTCTACTGGAACATATGAAAATGTGTGTACATGTCTATAAGGGCCTCTTCCAGATCTTTCCTCAACTTTTCAACACTTGCTCTGAAGTTTCATATGTTTCCTTCGTCAACTTTTACCTGCCAGAGCTTTCCTTCAAGCTCCTTGATTTTATCTTCTTGCTCTTGATTCTATTGTCATAGCCTATGGATGTTTCTTCATTAGAATTCATAAACGTCTAACCATCTATCGAAGTGGCTATTGGGTTTTCCCTTACATCTCATGTTATATTAATGTGCATGAAAAATGAGATCGACATTCCTTCAGTTGTTGGTACTTTCTTCACTAACTCTTACACGATCCTGTCAGTGTTTCTATCATAAGTGAAGCTTCTCAAATCAAGAACTTCACTTGGTTGACATAATGTCCAGAGCTCCAGTCCTAATCCACTAACTGATGTATCCATGTTGACACCTCTAGGGGATCTATATCCATTAGGTGATTTTCATCACCCCTGTTCTTCATATCTTTTTATGTTTTTCTTCTTTTTCTACTTTGGTTGTTGCTTCTTCAGCCACTCTTTCCACTACTTTCTTTACTTCTTCTTCTCTTTGTTTGGTTTCCCTTTCTATTGGAGATTTTTCATATTCCTCCACTTTGGATTTGGATTTCTCTACCTCAGTCTTCCATTTTTTATTGGTAGCATCATTCTCCTTCTTCTGGACTTTCTCCTTATTCCTTATTTTCTTTCTGGATGATGTTTCCTCTTCTTCTCATACCAATCCTGAGTATACTGAGGTATAGGTGGGGGGGGTTTCTTTATCCGCCTTCTCTTCTGATTTCTTCTCAACTTATTCTCTACCTTATTCTTCATTAAAAAGTATTCCTTTGGGTTGGTCACGTCTTGGGAATATTACATCATCATAATTTCAAGCATCCTGACATATTTCCTCCTCTTCCCGGATATCTATTGTGTATTCCTAGGGTAGGCCCATTTTGTTGAAGTGGTATCTTACGGCATTATTGGGATCATGCCTTTGAAACCATTCTTCTCTAAAGTGATAATACAATAAAGGGTTTACCTCTTCTTGAGAATGCTTGGTATTTTCAAAGAAGTAGTTCCCAACGTATAGAGGCAGTGGTGGCCAAATTTCCTTTTTGACTTGATATAGCATTCCCCTGACTCCATGTATTATAGTATGGCATGAAACCTCCTAGAGTAGAATCTTATCAGGTACAAATCGAGGGAGGAGATGAGGTGGCTTCATCACACCATATACTCTTACGTCGGTGTTGTGTTCCATGAGGTACCAGTCTCTAATTCTTATTATGAATTCCATTTCCTTGTCATTCATGCAGGGGGCCATCATGCAGAATATGAAATCATACAAGGGGGTAAAAAAATGTTCACATATCCTCTGGTACTCTGTCCAATACTTGTGATCCCAGAGTTCTTTGCAATATACATGAATGGTTAGGTCTGAGGACTACCATTTCCAACCCATCTTCAGGTATTGATAGGCTATGCCCATGATTTCCAAGAGGTATGAGTACATATGAAATCTTGGGAATGTTTTAGGTTGATCCCCCCTGGTTGCAGAGATGGCCACTATTTGGTTTTCTGATAAGATATCATCCCAATTGTATGATACTCCCTCATTTGTGCAATAATATATCAAAGGAATATACGATAGAAAAAATTGAGATGCATATGGTTCTCCATATATCCAACATAAAATATCCATGATATATTGATAAGGCCTTCTCAAAGATCTTGTGGGTAACCCCCCTTGCTCCTGTACTTGAACTATTTTTCAAATTTGTACCATATGGGAAACAAATCCTTGGAGGTGTATTCATATTCATTGAGGATTTTGTTGTCCAACTTCTTAGTCCCTCTCTCAATGTGATAGCATCTTACCAGATATTCTTGCGTGAACGAGGCTATTAGATATTTTTTGGTCTTGCAGATGTATCTTCCATTCACATCTACATTTTTTAGGATCCCAGTTATGGTGTCTTCATAGGGGAAAATAGTCGAGTGGAATGCCACTCTGAATATGACATATTTTCTAATGTTTTTGAATATTTTAAGTTCATCCTAATATTTGGCATCAGTGAAGAAGTTGGAATTCTTGAAAATATGATCCACCTCTCCCCACTTTAGTGTTTATCTGTCCTTTTCTAGGAGCCCAGATGTGTCATCGTATGTAGTTCTGATCACTTATGGTTCTCCTTCAGTCTCCTTTCCACTACTAGATGCATTAGTCCCAAGTTCCTTACTCACTCTATTCTTCCACAGAGACATATTTGGACCTGCAAAAAGGTGGGCTTAGTGAATATATCAAGACATAAATAATATGAAGTTGAATGCAACTTGAAAATTTTGAACTACCAGAAGATTCACTTGAATTGTAACTAGATATAGAGTAATTATATGATGATGATAAGATTATCGCATGCATGTTGAGTAGCTTGGTGGAATTTTGAGGAGGCAAGAGTGAAAAATTTTCTCACAAGGTGAAACTAGAGCTCTTGAAGTTAACTCGTCCGATGGAAATCAAAGGAATTTATAACAAGTGTTCTGATATGCATCAGAGAAGTTGGTATGAAGTGCTCCTATGCGAATAAGAGAATTTGGTGTGAAGTGATTTGATGTGAATCAGAGAAGTTATTTCCAAATCCTTTGAAAGTATTGGGAAAAGTTTCTTGAGAAGTTTTGGTGTGTTATCAGTAGATTTGGTGTCAACTCCTCCGGTGTGAATTAGAGGAGCTAATGATAATTTCTTTGATAACACATCGGAGAATTTGGGCTTAATTCTTATGATGTGACCTATGGATCAACAAAGTTCCAAAGGATTTCATATGAAATCCTCCAATATGATCGAAGGATTTAATACGAAGTTTTCCATTTGGGCTTGGGAAAAGAAGGAAAAGGTTTGACTCCATGTGTCTAGATGAACAAAAGAGTGACCCTGTCATGGAATCTTTTCTTGGGTAGGAGTTCATATTTGTTCCTTGACTGGAGGAGATACGGGTTTATGATTATCACCAAAGTTTCCTTTGGGGAAAATTATTTAGGGTTGGCCTGTAAGGTTTCTCGTGTAATCTCCAATGTTGGGTCAACTTAGAGAGTTCGTGAAAAACTTGACATAATGGAGGCAAGGGATCATAGTCAATTTGGGTGGAATAGGTTTCCCAAAGGTTGAGGTTAGAGAAAAACATGAGGGTGGTGGAGAGGGACAAACAAAAAAACAAAATACAAAGAGATAAAACATAACCCTAGAGATGGGATAATGTATTGAGGCTTACCTAGAAACCCACTGCCATGTGGAAGATCGTATGAGGTTATGGGTGAGAAATTAAGGACTTGGTGCACTCTTCATTTGGAGAAATCCTTTTTTCACTTTGATTCTTTGGTGAGATAATAATAAGTAAAGGGAAATTCAGTATTTATAAAGCTCGACTAAATCATAATTAATGTGGTTGGTTTGGTAATTATTATTGGAGAACTTGGGAGGAATTTCTATGATGTACATAAGATTACTTAACACAAATTGTTCTGATCCAGTCGAAAAATATGGAGGGAATGCCTCTGATGAGCACCAGAGGAGTTGAAGGTAACTCCTTCAATGTTCATCGAAGGAGATTCAACGATGGGATTGAAGTTGGCAGTCTTGCGAGGAACTCCTCTGATGTACATTGGAGGAGTTAAGGGGAATTCCTTCAATGTACATCAGAGGAGTTAAGGGGAAATCCTACGATACACATAAGAGGATTTAAGGGGAACTCCTATGATGTACATAAGAGGATTTAAGGGGCATTCATTCGATGTAAATCAGAGGAGTTAAGGGGAAATCCTATGATACACATAAGAGGATTTAAGGGGAACTCCTATGATGTACATCGGAGGAGTTAAAATTAACTTTGTCGAATTTTCTAAACTTGCTTGGAAAATGATTTTTTCAAGTATTTCCTTTTGAAAATATTGTCTTAAGATTAGTACGACTTGGAATATGAGTTTAAGGCACAAGTAAGGAATTTAATGGAGAACTCGTTCAAAATCAAATAAAAAAGGGGGCTCCATTTCTTGGAAGGAAATTGCAATTGAATTGTCAAGAAATGGGGGGTTATGGTACCTGGCGCAATAGATATAAACTCGATTGCTTCATTTCCATGATGATAATAAACAAGTGGTCTAATATTTATATCCTTAAATTATAACAAACTTCCATATAATCCATAATATCTTGTGAACATGGAACCATTGGTTGTTAGAGTTGACTCCATCAAATCTGGGTTGTCGAGTCGACTCGACAAGGATGCTTGAACAAACTACCTATGCATCAAAATATTAGTTGATTTTGTTGGAATGTTTACAGGAAGAGTGTGGTTGTCATTGATGGCAAGAACAAAAGGCAGAATAGAAGGCGAGAAATATTAGGAGGAAGAGCGTCAATGGCCATTGGATCACTGATCCAAAGGAACTTCAGAAGAATCCCCGACAAACGCTGGATCCTTCTAAGTGGAAGGACAGGATAAGTTAGAAGAGAAGCACCAAAGATATATCGAGCCATCAATCTAAGAACATGATAGAAGAACAACTTTTGGTTCACGTTGTGAGGAGGTTATTGTTTGGGGAATCTCACTTCAGAAGAATTGGAAACTTGAAAGTCGAATTACGTGAAGCCCAAAATACAAAATGAATAAGGACCATCAGATTTGGAGGAAATGCGATGACCATTGGATCACCTTAAGTGGAAGGACAGGATAAGTAAGGGATGAGATTTGATATCTCGAAAACCAAAATTTTCTTCAGTCATTAGATCGAATTAAATGGAAGGATAGGGTAAGCAAGGAAAAATGATTGAGAATTTGATCATCCAAATATCCATTAGCCGTCAGATCAAATTAAGTAAAGGATAGGATAAACGTGGCACAAGGTTTCAGAATTGGATTATCCGAAACAAAATCTTAGTCTTCGGATCATCCAAAGTAAATCTCAATCATCATATCATTCGAAGAATATCTCAAGAGTTAGATCGTCTGAAGTGAATCTGGGTCATCTGATCGAGAGCGTCAGTTTGAGATTTGAAATCCCCAAAGTTTGGAGAGTCGGAGAGCCAAAATAAATCCTCAACCCTCAGATCATCCGATTTAAATTTCATCCGTCATATCATTCTAAAGTGAAAGGACAGAATAAGTTAGAAGAAAGGAGCGCTATTCTCAACCACCAATAATCGAGCACTTAGATCTACGGTCGACAGAGCATATCAAACCCCCCTCGACCTTTTTTCCTTTAACCGTCAGGAGGGGATTCAAGTTGGTGGTATTTTCCATGTGGGACCCTCATGAGTTTCACCTTCCTATCAACTCAGACCCCCCTCACTCATTACCACTTACCGCCTAACCCCCCCTCCGAGTAAACCACCAAACCACTCATACATACCGCCTCCGTGCTATGATGTCACACTCCACTACCCACTACATGTCACACTCCACCACCACGATCTTCCTCCACACTCCACTACACTACCTACATGTCTCACCCACATCAGCAGACCACCTCAACAAGGACATGTGGAAGACCACGTAAGAAAGGACATGTGGCATACCACATCAGCAAGTACACATGGCATTAATCCATATACTTCAAGGGAAAGTAATGTTTGAGACTTGAGATTTCAGAAGTACGGAGACCCGAAGGAGATCTCGACCATTGATCAAGAAAGGGGATGCATAACCATTGATCTAGTTGAAAGGTCAAATTGTCGAAGTAGAGAAAATCCATCGATTAAGAAGGAAAGGTGTCTACAGATCATCAAATATGGAAGATTGGCATACAGAGAAAAGCAGGGTTTGATATTTGAAACTCCCAAAGACCGGATCACGAAATAAATCATAGTCATTGATTTTAGGAGGTTAGATATGATCTGCAGATCGTAAAAGAACAAATCTGAATCGTCCCTTCAGGAGCACCGTCAATATCGTGAGATTGACAATCCCATCACATTGTTGATTCAGAACATGCTCAGGTCTTAATTTTTCGTGAACCATGGTATCACCAAAGGCTTGCGTGGAGATCTGTAGTGAATTGCGGGGCAAAAATAAGATTTCCCTCAAACCCCCTTTGACCGTGCCCACAATCACATGGTCAAATGAGAGCATCGACCAAGGTCACATCAGAGGAATATTGAGGAAGGATCTAGTGCTTCTAGGATCCATATCGGAGGTTACACATTGAAAATTCAAAAATCCTCTCTGTGTATAATCCAACAGTGTTGATCAAACCGAATTTGATCGAAGGGTTGTTGTTTCACTTCATGGTTTATTGATCAGTTACGATTCAGTTACACTAACTGAATCATTGTTATAGTGTGTTGGAATCATGGCTCTTGAGTATTCTGAGATTCCTGACATGGGCATTGGATATTCAGAGAGTAACGGATGATGAGAGCATGATTAAAAGAAAGATGTCTTGATAGAGGAAGGTTGTTGTTTTTCTGTAAAAAGTAGTCAAACTATAAGCGATGAGAAAATGCAGAGATGAAGAAAATAAGCTGGAAAGAAAAGAAATGGTGAAAACAACAAACTATATGAGAACTTAAGCACATGAAGATGCAAGCAAGAACACATTGATGCAGGCAGAGTAGAACATAACTGCAGGACAGAGAAGAAGTGGTAAGCATTGAAATTTTTGTATTGTTGTAAGGTCTTATTCAAGTAAATATTTATAATCAGGGTGGTAGGGTGGTGCTAGGGAGGGCTATTGTCCTCAGAGTTTCAAGTGGGTTCTTGAACACATGGATTTGTAGCTTCCATCTGGTTGCATTTAGAAAAACCAGGGTGGTAGGGTAGTGCAAGGGAGAACTATTGTTCTCTGTTATACATGTTGGTGCCCGTGTAACTGGAAGTTGGTGCTTTCATACAGTTGGTGCTAGAAAACTCAGGGAGTTGATGCTTCCTTCTAGTTGGTGCTCTCAACAAGCTGCAGCTTGTTAAAGAAGAGGTTGTAGCCTCATTTTGATTTGGTGCTCAAATATTGATGATGTATAGAACATAAAAGACTGCCTATCATTCTAAGAAGAAGGTGTTTTCTCCATTTATGGGTTTCCTCATGAATATATGTCTATATGTATATGTAACATACCCACTACCTAGATCAAAATTTTTCTTTTAGTTCTCAACAATGAGAACTCCCTGAAGCTTGCATCAGCGTCATGCCAACCCTGAGCAATGGGTCCTTCATTCGCTTATACGGCTCTCTACACCTAACCGTGGTCTTTTCCTGATGACAACTTCAAGTTTTTGGGGTTTTTTCCTTTCTAATGTCGAAGGTTCCTATGCCCTCAATTCTCTGATCTTCGATGAGATCTCTTCTAGCCTTAGCCCCTCTTGGCTATGCCCTGGTCCATATGATCGTGATCACGAGACCACGGCCTTATATTGTTTCTCTTCGTCGGGGTTTCGGGTTTTCTAATGCCAAACTGTATATGCCCTTTGGATCCACGATTCTCCGATTCCCAATGCACTCCAACTTCCACTAGTCCCCTTGGGCTAGTCCTTTGAGTCCATATGACCTCCCTTTATATGACCGCAACCATACCTTCTCATTGGGGTTTTTGATGCTCGTGATGTCCCAACAATTTGGTTCACCGATCTCTGATTCCTGAAATGCTCCTTTGCTGCCTTGGCCTCCTGGGCTAAGTCTTTAGTCCACGTGACCTTTATCTCACAAGGCCACAGCCTTGTCCCCCATTGGGGTTTCATACTTTCCAATGTTGAAATGCAAACATCCCCAGGACTCGCGATTCCTCGAATCCCGACGCGTCCTTTACGTGCTAGCTCTCCTGGCTAGGATCCTATCTCACATGACCACGATCCCTGTGACCAAAGTCTTATCCCATGTCGGGGCTACGAGGTTTTCAATGCCAAAATGTATGGGCTCACAGGATTCTCGATCCTTTGAATCCCATCTTCCCGCTATGCTGACAGCTGGCCCCCACAATGGCGCTTCCTACTTCTCCAATATACTAATGGCTGGTTTCCACTCATCGGGGTTTCGAGCGTCGCGTTTATAAAATGCATAAATAAATTGTCATCAAGATTCCTGATACCCCGATGACACAAACACCGACCAACAGCCTCCTGTCGGGACCTTCTCCGTCGGTGCCGATTGCTTCCACGCGTCCTCTTCCGATGGACAGTCCCGATTTCTCTGTGATTTCGAGACTTGTGATGTCCCAATTCTCATGGCCTCAGGAAATCTGATTTCCCGATGTCGAATATCCTGACCCCCGATAGTAACCTTGATCTCTACCACGTGCATCCTCAATGGGTGGTTCAAATCTTCTTGGCGTTTCGAGACTTGAAGTGTCTCGATTTTCTTGTCCTTGAGAATCTCGATATGTCGATGGCTGGACTCCCAGTGGTAACCCTCAGACAGCTCTGGATCGATCCGATGGCTGACAGATAATTGGACCAAGATCTAACGGTCTAGATCTGTCCTTCCTGTGCGCACTACAGAGACTAAACTCTAAGCATCTTAACCTGATCCAGCGACCGACAGGATTCCTGAATGAGATCCAACGGCTCAGATTGTCCCACCTTGGGCATTCTTCCACTACTTCGTAGGTGTGGAAGGATCGATGGTACAAATGTTCTCATGGACCTTGGGAAACCTACGATCCTGATTTCCTCTCTATTCACGAAGATAGAGGGAAAAGGGCAAGAGGAGTAATGCTCTTACTACTTCCATCAATCTGATGGTTGTGAATGACCATGGGTCTTCCGACAAGATCTCATCCATCGATTCGTTACTTATCCCTACATTGCTACTTCAAAATCTAAAG
>JASDQU010014655.1:123816-136172 GCA_032191745.1 Picea mariana | reverse complement strand
CAAGGTGCAATATGTAAAACACCTATCAGAAATAACACCAGAAATGGGTGCGACTACTGAGAGGGGTGCTCATTTCCACCCAACCGTAGGCATAGCGACTCCCAGTGGATTTACCACTAGCCACCCCCAAGCTGAGACCATGACACTGTGAGACTGCATCTCTTTGTCTACCAGTGACCAGGAGCGAAGGTTGCAATCCTTCCTCTCTGCTATCACTCACTCTGCGTAATGCCAGAGTTCCCCTTGCATCTGCCTCCACAATCACTTCTGCCATACACCTTATCCTCTCGCGAGGTGGCGTGTGGCATGATTACCCTCGTTCCAATTAGGCTTGAAGGCTCTACGGATGGGTGGTTCACCATCCCATCCCTCATCAAGCCCCCTGCCTACCAGCCTGCGAGACATTAAATTTGGGGCCAGTGAGCCGCTTTTGGTTCTCCGGGCCAGTGGAGTCCAAATACGGTATAAGTACTCAGTGGAAGTTAATGCCACCTTTTCAGGTGCCTTCCACCGCCATCGTGGTCTCTTTTCTGCACATCCCCTCTCAGTAGTCCTGCAATAAATTCAAAATGTTATTCACATTCATTGACCTCTTCCCTAAGGTCCATTTACATCACATATTCATACTTATGAGTTTTCCATAGTCCTTGGCCAGTCTAGTTATATTTACAAACTGGGGGAAACAGGGTGTTACAGTATACCATAAGTTTGATTGATGTCTATTATTTTTTTTGTTCATGTCTTGCATAATCTTGATGATCACTTGGAGAAGATTAATAATATTTTAATAGGCATAAAATTCTTTAAGCACAGTAACAACTGATTCACCCCCCCCCTCCTTAGTTGTCTTTGTAATTTCAACAATTGGTATCAGAGTGGGTTCCTTTTATTTCAGGGTAGATCCTAGAGATTAACATGACTAGCCATGAAGTAGCTTCAACCGATAAGCCCCCCCTATTCAATGGAACAAACTTTTCCTTCTAGAAATTTAGGATGAGAACCTACATAATGATTGTAGGTGCAGATGTTTGGGATGTGGTAGAGACTGGTTATGTAAAGCCAATTGTACTAGATTCTAAAGATGATAAGTTATAATTTAGATTCAATGCAAAGGAAATGAATGCTATCTTGAGTGGGCTTACTGAAGCTGAATTTGTAAAAGTAATGTAGCTTAATTCTACCAAAGAGATGTGGGATAAACTCATTAGCAATTATGAAGGAAATGAGAAAGTAAAGGATGCCAAGCTTCAAACCTACAGATTATAGTTTGAACAACTAAAGATGAAAGAGGATGAAATTGTTGGGAAGTACTTTATGAGAGTTAAAGAAATAGTAAATGAAATGAAAGGACTTGGTGAAAAAATTGAGGAAGCCTCTTTAGTTCATAAAATTTTGAGATCTCTGCTAGACAGGTTCAACCCAAAGGTCTCTACTATAGAAGAAGTTAATGATCTAAAAGCTCTTCCTTTTGATAAAATTCTGGGAATTGTGATTGCATATGAAATGAGGATAGGTAAATATAAACCCACCTCTAGAGAAGCATCATTTAAAGAAGATAAGAATGAGGATTCTGAGCCTGATGAAATTGAAGAAAAATTTGTGAGAAGACTAAAGAAAGGATCAGGCAAGTACCAAGGCAAGTTTCCCTTGAAATGTTTTAGCTGTTGAAAAATATGTCTCTTTTCATCTAAGTGTCTACACAAGAACAAGGACCAGAACGTTGAAGGTGAAGAGAATTACAAATCCAAGAGATTTGGTAAAAAGAAAAGTTTATGTGTAAACAATGATGACTCTTCAAGAGACACGGATAATGATTATACTTGTTAAGATAAGGTTAATGACTTTATGATTACGGCCAAATATGATTATGATAATAAAATCACATGAAGTGATGTTGATGATGAAGAAGTTGTGGTTGACTTGGAAGGTGAGCTGATCAATTCTCTAGAAGAAATTGCTAGACTCAGATTTAAGAAGAAAAAGTAAAAACAATTATTGATATAGTTCGAGAAAGACAGTAAAAAACCCAATGACGACTTTACCCTACTAAAAGTGGAATTATAAGAGGCAAATAAAATAGAGGACATTCTGAAACAGCAGTTATCAGAGAAGAAGGAAAGATGTGAAGCCTTAGAAGAAGAGGTAGTAAAAACTAGAAAAGAGATGGAGAAGTTCAATGCATTGTATCTCCAAAATCTTTCAAGCACTAAAGCCTCGGTAGAAATAAATGTCATTCTGAGAAAATAGAGATTTCCTTTGTTGAATACTGGTTTAGGCTATGTAATTGGTTCAAGAAACAAACACCCAGAAAGAAAAGAGTCAGTAAAGATGATCAAGTTCCAAGTCAACAGACAATGATATCATGTGAGTACTCTTCCACCAAAATCTAATAAAGACAAGATGATCCCTTATCAAAAACAAATTCCAAGAAGAAGGCCATCCTTCAGGTACCAAAATTTCTTCCATGGTTACTGTTTTTGCTACTCTAATTTTGGTCATAAGATTGGAAATTGTGAAATTAAGTTTAGAGACACGCAACTAAGGAGATCAGGAAATAAACAATCTTTGCAACATAGAACTAAACAACCAATGAGTAGAAAAAGTTGCACCAATCACTTTGACCTATTGAAAAATGATCTCGATTGTTATAACTGTCATAAATTTGGCCACAAAGCTGCAAACTGTCATCTAAAGAATTACAAAGAAGATCCAAGGATAAAACCCTTAGCTATAAATGCCAACAAATGGAAAACGAAAGATAGTGAAAAATGTGGTCTAGTACTTTCAACTCAAAAACAAAAAGACCCCTGGTATATAGATAGTGGATGTTCCAAGCACATGAATGGAGACAAGGATACGTTTATGTCTATAAATAAAAGAAAAATAGGAAATGTGACCTTTGGAAATGATGAACTAGGTAAAATCAAGGGTAAAGGGATGGTGGGTTTGAGTAATGGCAAAGGAAAATCCCAGGATGTTCTTCTTGTAGATGGGCTAAAGCATAATTTTCTTAGTGTAAGTCAATTGTGTGACAGAGGATGTGAAGTGGTGTTCACTTCCAAAGATTGTAAGATAAATTCTGTAAACTCGGGGCAAGTGGTGTCTAAAGGCATAAGGACGAATAATAATGTATATTTGATGAAAGAAGATAGAGAAGAGTGTCATCTAAGAAAACATGATGAAAGATGGCTATGTCATAGGAGACTTGGACACCTAAATTTTGATCATATAATCAAACTTAGTAACAGTGGGACAATAAAATATCTTCCAAAGATATCAAATCCATATGATTTTGTATGTAAACCTTGCCAAATAGGAAAGCTTACTCAGACACAGTTTAAATCTAAGAGCTTTGCATCAATAGAGAAACCTTTTTAGTTATTACATACAGATTTATGTGGACCATCAAGGAAGGAAGGTACAAAAAAAGAAAATTATTTCATGTTGATTATTGATGATTATTATAGACTTACATGAGTTGCCTTTCTAAAAGAAAAATCTGAAGCATTTGAAAAATTCAAAGTGTTTAAGGCTCTGACTAAGAATCAAATAGAAAAATGATTGAAGGTAGTAAGGTCTGATAGAGGAGGAGAGTTTAGTTTAGGAGACTTTAAGGATTTTTTTGATAAGCATGGGATCAGAAGAGAGTATACTATTCCAAGGACTCCACAGCAAAATGGAGTAGTTGAGAGGCGGAATAGATCAGTTCAACAGATGACAAGATCAATGATGAATGAAAAGAATATTGCTCAGAAATATTGGGTAGAAGCAATTCATACAACTGTACATATTATTAAAAAAGATCATCTCATGCCACAAAGTGACAAGACTCCGTATGAACTATGGTTAGGAAGACCTGCTTCAATCAAGCATTTTAAAGTCTTTGGAAGTAAATGCTATATCAAGAATAATGATGAAAATCTTGGCAAATATGATGACAGGTTTGATGAAGGTATCTTCTGAGGGTATGCTACAAATAGTAAAGGATACAGATTCTATAATAAGAGGCTGCATAAATTGGTTGATTGTATTGACATAAAAGTTGATGAAGAAATCTCAGTATGATATGTAAGCAATGTTGAATCAACAATAGAGGATATAGTTGAATTTGAAGATGAAAAGGTCCAAGAATCAGAAAGAGAAGAATATGAGTCAGATGAAGATAAAAATACTCAGATAGACTCAAATCAATAGACAACATCAAAACCTCCCTCCAGAATTACTCAAAAGAATCATCCTGCAAGTCAGATAATTGGTGAGAAAGACAAAGGTGTACAAACTAGGAGAAGGATAATCAAAGACACAGAGAAATCACATATAGCCTTCATATCCATGGTGGAACCCAATAAATTTAATGAAGCCAGTAAAGATGCAAATTGGTTAAAATCAATGAATGAGGAACTGAATTAGATTGAGAAGAACAATACTTGGGAGCTTGTTCCTAAACCTGCAGATAATAATGTAATTGGCTCCAAATGGGTGTTTAAGAATAAAATGAATTAACAAGGACAAATTGTTAATAATAAACCTAGATTGGTCTGTAAGGGGTATGCACAAGTTGAAGGACAATATTTTGATGAAACCTTTGCACCAGTGGAAAGATTGGAAGCCATCAGAATATTTCTTTCCTACACATGTCATAATAACTTTAAAGTATACTAGATGGATGTTAATTCATCATTTCTTAATGGAGATCTGAAGAAGAAGTATATGTGGAGCAACCTGAAGGATTTTCACTGACAGATAATCCTGACTATGTATGTAATTTGAAAAAGGAATTATATAGACTGAAATAAGAACCACGAGCCTGGTATTATAGACTAGACAAATTTCTATAGGACAAAGGGTTCAAGAAAGGTATTGTTGACAATAACCTATACATTAAGTCTGAAGGTGATGATTTATTAGTTGTTTTGGTTTATGTAGATGACATTAGTTTTGGATGTACCAATGAACCTTTAGTTTATTGGTTTGCTAATTCAATACAAACTAAGTTTGAGATGTCCATGATAGAATAACTTTCATATTTTCTTGGTTTACTAATCAATCAGAGTTCTACAAGGATATTCATCTCTCAAGAAAAGTATTTTAAAGAGATGTTAAAGAGGTTTCAGATGAAAGATTCTACACTTGTGAGCACACCAATGGTGGTTGGTTGCAAGCTCAGTAAAGATGATATTTCACCTAATGTTGATCAATGAACACATCGATCAATGATAGGCAGTCTTCTGTACATCACAACATCTTGTCCTGATATAATGCAAGTTGTTGGAATGGTAGGTCATTATCAGTCTACTCCTAAAAAAATTCATTTATTAGCTGTCAAAAGGATATTCAAATATTTGAAGGGTACAATGACTTATAGTCTCGGGTATCCTAGAAATCATAATTTTCAATTAACCGCATATTCAGATTTTGATTGGGAAAATTGTTTGGATGAGAGAAAGAGCACCAGTGGAGGTGCATTCTTCTTAGGTGATTTGTTAGTAGCATGGCTTAGTAAGAAGCAAGGATATATTTCATTATCAAGTATAGAGGTAGAGTAAATTTTTGCTTCTACTTGCTGGACTCAAATCTTATGGATGATACAAACTCTTGAAGATCTGAAGGTAACTTATACTGATCCAATTCCACTTCACTGTGATAACACTAGTCCCATTAGTGTATCCAAGAATCCATTATTTCATTCCAATACCAAGAACATCCCCATAAAATACCATTTTCTAAGAGAGCATGTCACCAATGATATTTTTTAGGTTCATTACATTCCAACCACATAAAAAATTGAGGACATTTTTACTAAACCCCTAGCCAAGACACCATTTGAATATCTCCACCAGAAGCTGGGTGTCATCCCTTCTCTCACCTAAGAGAATCCATATTTTCAGAGGGAGTATGTGTTGGTTGAATGTATGATACCTCTGAAAAGTACTGCAACAGCTCAGGGGGAGCATGTTTTCTTTGACATTGATGTCAAAGGGGGAGAAAAGGTGTGGTCTGGATGCTACAGTTGGAGATCTAAGAATAATAGTGTAGCCTTTTAGGTTTTCCATCAATTCCAAAGGGGGATATTGTTGGCATGTTTACAGAAAGAGTGTTCTTTTGATTGATGGAAAGAACAAAAGGTGGAGCAGAAAGAGAGAAATCTCATGAGGAAGAGCAACAATGGTCATTGGCTCACTAATAGAAAGGACCTTCAACCGAATACCCAAAAAATGTTGGATACTTATAAGTGGAAGGACAAGATAAGATATAAGAGAAGCATCGAAGATATATCGAGCCATCGATCTAAGAATATGATCAATGAAAAACTTTTGGTTCACATCAAAAGTTGTGAGGAGGTTATTGTTCAGGGAATCTCACTTCGGAAGAATTGGCAACTTGAAAGTCGAATTACCCGAAGAATGAAATCCAAAATGAATAAGGACCATCAGATTTGGAGAAAATGTGATAACCTTTGGATCACCTTAAGTGGAAGGACAAGATAAGAAAGGGATGAGATCTGATATCTTAATCACCTGAATTTTCACCAGTCGTCGGATAGAATTAAATGGAAGGATAGGATGATAATGGAAACATTATTGAGAATTCAATCATATGAATATCCATCAGCCATTAGATCAAATTAAGAAAAGGATAGGATAAACGGGGCACAAGGTTTGAGAATTCGATTATCCAAAACATAATCTCAGTCGTCAGATCAACCGAAGTGAATCTCAGTCCTCATATCATCCGAAGAAGATATTAAGCATCAGATCATCTGAAGTGAATCTGGGTCGTCTGATCCACAGCCTCAATTTAAGATTTGAAATCTCTAAAGTTCGAAGAGTTGAAGAGAAAAAATAAATACTTGACCGTCGGATCATCCGAAGTAAATTTCAGTCGTTAGATCATTCTAAAGTGGAAGGAAAATACAAGTTAGAAGAAGGGTGTGCTAATCTCAGCAGTCGATAATTGGGCACTCAGATATATGGTCGACAGGGCATATCGTACCCCCCCAGACCTTTATGCCTTTAACTAAGGGGGGGGATCTGAGTTGGAGGTATTTTCCATGTGGGACCCTCATATGCGTTGTCGTCCTATCAACTCAAACCCCCCTTTATCATTATCACTTACCACCTAACCTCCCCTCTGAGTAAACTAGCAAACCACTCATACATACCACCTCCATGCTCCGACATCACACTCCACTACCCACTACACATCACACTCCACTACCACTCTCTGCCTCCACACTCCACTACACTGCCTACATGTCTCACCCACGTCAGCATACCACCTCAACAAGGACATGTGGCAGACCATGTCAGCAAGGACACATGTCAGTAATTCGTATACTTCGAGGGAAGGTAAAGTTTGAGAATTGAGATTTAAAAAGTCTAGAGACCCAAAGGATATCTCGACCATTGATCGAGAAAGGACCGCAAAACCATTATTCTGGTTGAAAGGTCAAATTCTCGAAGTAGAGTAAAGTCATCGATTGAGAAGGACATGTTTCCATAGATCATTGACTCTAGAATATTGGCTTACAAAGAAAAGAAGGGTTTGAGATTTGAAACTCTTGAAGCTCAGATCACGAAATAAATCACAACCATTGATTTAGGGAGGTTATATCTGATATACAAATCATGAAAGAACAAATCTGAACTGTCAATTTAGGAGCATCATCAAGATCGTGAGGTCGACGGTCTCATCACATTGCAGGGTTAGAACATGCTCAGGTCTTAATTTTTCGTGAGCGGTCTGCAATCAAAACCACAATATCGCCAAAGGCTTATGTGGAGCTCTGTAGTGAATTGGGGGGAAAAATAATATTTCCCTCAAACCACCTTTTGTTGCACCCGCAATCACATGGTCACATGAGAGCATCTCCCAAGGTCACATCAGTAGAAGATTGAAGAAGGAGCTAACACTGCTAGGCTCCATATCATAGGTTATGCATTGAAAAGTAAAAAATCCTATGTGTGTATAATCCAACAATGTTGATCAAACTGAATCTGATCGAAGGGTTGTTGTTTCACTTCTTGGTTTCTTGATCAGTTAATATTCAGCTACACTAACTGAATCATTTTTCTGGGGCGTTGGAATCATGGCTCTTGATCGTTCTGACATTCCCAACATGGGCGTTGGAGATTCAGAGAGTAACAAATGATGAGAGCATGAATAAAAGAAAGATGTTGTGACATAGGAAGGTTGTTGTTTCTCTGTAAAAGGTAGTCAAACTGTAAGCAATGAATCTTACAGCATGAACTGAGGGATAAAATGCATATATGAAGAACATAATCTGGAAAGAGTAGAAATGGTGAAAACAACAGACTGTACAAGAACTTAAGTGCAATAAGATGAGAGCAGGAACACATTGATGCAGGAAAAGAAGAACAAAATTGCGGAACAAAGAAGAAGTGGTAAGAATTGAAATGTATGTATTGTTGTAAGGTCTTATTCAAGTAAAGATTTATAATCATGGTGGTAGGGTGGTGCTATGGATGACTGTTGTCCTCAGAGTTTCAAGTGAGTTATTGAACACATGGATTTGTATCTTCCATCTGTTTGCATCTAGAAAAACTAGGGTGGTAGGGTGGTGCAAGGGAGAACCATTGTTCTCTGTTATACAGGTTGGTTCCTGTGTGACTAGAAGTTGGTGCTTCCATCCAGTTGGTTTTGGAACACTAAGGGAGTTGGTGATTCCTTCTAGTGGGTTCTAGAGAAACCAAAGAGTTGGTTCTCTCAACAAGTTACAGGTTGTTAAAGAAGAGGTTTTAGCCTCATTTTGAGTTGGTGCTCAAATATTGATGATGTATAGAACATAAAAGACTGCCTATCATTCTAAAAAGAAGAGGTTTTCTCTCTTTAGGGGTTTCCTCATGAATATAGGTCTTTGTGTATACCATCAGTTTGATTGATGTCTATTATTTATGGTGTTCATGTATTGCATAATCTTGATGATCACCTGGATAAGATTAATAATATTTCAATAGGAATAAAATTGTTTAAGCACAGTAACAACTGATTCACCCCTCCCTCTCATTTTTCTTATTAATTTCAACAGATTTCTAGGTTGGTCAATCCATTTCCCGACTATATTTGACGTTTGTTTGACCTTCTGATCGACAGGTATGTCGACTACTCAATCGACTGATGTAGAGATCTAGTTGATCACTCAACTAACTGTATCCAAATGTAGGTCGACTACTTGACCAACTAAATCCAAGAGATGTATGATGAACAATAAATTTTTTATGTTCCAACACTCATTAAGTTCAAAACCAACCTTGGAAACATGGATGGTGAGGTATTTCTTATGGAAACACTCTTTCTTAGCCATATTGTTCACAACAATATCAATACCCCCCACAAATACAACAACAATATCCTACACAACCTTATTAATAACAAATCCCACAACAACAAAGAACTGTAATTTTCGAGAAATCAACCCCCTCAAAGACCAACCCAAATACCTAATTGACATATTGATCAAAATACAAGTAATAAGATAGCTCAGTCGAATTACAATAATGAGTTACAAATTTTTCCAACATACATAATTACCCTCAGGGAAGGTAGTTAATAAAACTCCTCCATCATCATTACATAGGAAAACAAGGATGATCAGTCAAACAAATATCTTGTAAATCAACTCCTCCAATGTTGATTTACAAGATATTTGTTTATGATCAGGGAAGGTAGTTAATAAAACTCCTCCATCATCATTACATAGGAAAACAAGGATGATCAATCAAACAATAAAATAGTCCTATTCCAAATATACAAAATTCTTCTCCATAAATAGAACAACCTCAATCATCCAGATATCCTCCCTTTCTAGAGAGTTTAACATTGGGCAAACCTGTAATTCATCCCAAATTTGATTTATTAGAACAATTGAATAATGCTTGCGTTAAAATTCCCTTATTTCAAGATATTGAAGTTTTTCCAATATATGCAAAATAAATTAGGGAATTATGTTTAAGAAAACCTACAAACTATTCAAGTCATTGGAAAATTATCAAATTTAGTGTTAGGAATAATTTTTATGGAAAAATATGTTGATCTCAAAAGTCCAATTTAATATTCATTTCAACAATGTTTTAATTTTGAATACTTTAATTGACTTGGGAGATGCAATTAATGTAATGACTAAAGGAACCATGGAAAAATTGAATTTGTTTAATCTTCATCCATCTCCTACAGTATTACAATTAGAAGATAGATCTTCTATTAAGCCTAAAGGAGTTTTAGAAGATATAATTGTTTCGTTGGATTCATGTGAATACCCCATATATTTTATTCTTTTATAGACAAAGTATAATATTGGTGGTTATCCAATAATTCTAGGAAAACCATGGTTATCTATTTTTGATGCATTCATTAGTTGTAGATCTAGGGATAAGACAATTTCACATGGAGATTTAATTAAAAAAATTAATGTGTACCCTCTAGGAAAACTTTCAACAGATCAAGAAATATCTCAATGGGTTGATAATGAAAGTAGTGATGATGAATTTTTACAACCAATATTATCACTTTATTAAGATATGATTCTAAAAAAGGATACTAAATATTATCTGATCAATAATTTTATTACTATTCCTGATCTTATTCAATCTCCTAAGGGACAATATTTTGATTGTATTTTTGATGCACGTTTTTAAGAAAATGGCACTAGTGATACATCATCATCACTATTTCATGTTATACCTTATTTCTATGCAATGTCAAAATATTGTAGTACATTTGTAGCTATTTACCAAGATAAAACATTAAACATTAATTCTAAACTCGAAGAATCTCAAAATAACAAATTAATAAAATTACTAAATAAAATTATGGAGCATTTGCATGGGATTACACTGATATGAAAGGAATTCATCCTAGTATTTACACACATCATATTTACACTCAAGAGAATAATCAACCTATTAGACAACCACAAAGATGTATGAATCATGCTTTAACATAAATTGTAAAAGAATAACATTTATAAATTATTAAATGTGAACTTCATTTATCCAATTTCAAATAGTTAATGGGTTTCACATTTAGTAATAGTTCCAAAGAAAAACAGTAAGTGGTGTGTTTTTATTAATTATTGTAAATTGAATAAAGTCGCTCTAAAAGATCATTTCCCTCTTCCATTCATATATAAAGTCTTAGATAATTTAGAAGGGAAAAAATATTTTTATTTTCTTGAGGGATTTATTGGTTACAACCAAATACAAATCATGAAGATCAAGATAATACTACATTTACATTTCAATGGGAAATATACGCTATATGCTTGCAGGGTATTTCCTTGTGGGTTATGGAATGCTCCTACTATGTTTCAAAGAGTTGTTTCAGGTATTTCCTTTGACTTAATCTATTTTTTTTTTAGATTTATATGGATGATTTTATTGTTTAAGGCAACTTATTGAAGAATCACTCGAAAATCTTGAAAATGTATTAATTAGATGTCAGGAAACAAATATTTCATTAAGTAATGAAAATTTTCATGTTCTACTTACTAAAGGCATTGTTCTTGTCCATATGATATATTGTATAGGAATCAAGGTTGACCTAAAAAAATATTGAATTTATTTCTAAATTACTTGTTTCAAAGACTCAAAAGGATCTACAAATATTTTTAATACATGCAGGCTATTATAAGCATTTTATTGAAAATTTTACAAAAATAGTCTCACCTTTGTTTACATTGCTTACAAAAGACAATTTTTATTTTTTGACTAATCAATGTTAGAATGCTTTTGAATCTCTTAAGGAAAACATTTCTATAGCACTAGTTTTACGAGGATGAAATTGGCCTCTTCTCTTTCATATATCAATTGATGCTTTAGATACTTCCATCGAAGTTGTTTTGGGACAAAACGAAGATAAAATATCCTATGCCATTACTTTGTTAGAAAAACTTTAACCCATGTTGAACTAAATTACACTATAATGGAAAAATATTTTCTTGTGATTGTGCAAGCTATCAATAAATTTATACATTACATTATTGTTTGACCATTTTAACACCATGGTAAACATCATAGCCAATAGTGTAATGTATAAATTTATTGATAGTATGCACAACTGCAAGAAACTCTTTTTATGTTAGAGTGTAATTATATTTACACCATCTTTTATTGCTAACTAGTCCTTTTTCCTACCCTTTCCTTCATCTCTTTGGCCAAGATAACCTTGTTTTACCATTTTTTCATGTTTCGTGCAAGGTATATCTAATTAGGAGAAATTAAGGTAGAAATATTGTCTTTGTTAATGTTTTTCTAATTATTGATAGCCTAAGTAAAATTAAAATAGTATTCATAAACCATTGAATGTTGTTTGTTACAAGATGTTTAATAACATGTATG
>JASDQU010014655.1:49710-68398 GCA_032191745.1 Picea mariana | reverse complement strand
TAGTTTGTTTTATTGTTAGTTAGTATTAGTTTCTTTTATTTAGTTTTAGTTAGTTTAGTTTTAGTTAGATTAGTTAGTTTAGATTAGTTTTCTCTTTGGTTTTCCTAGGACCTTAGATCGGCTAACGAAGCCGCTAAACCCGTCAGGGTGGTTCATTCCAAACGGCTTGGGTTATTAGACAACCCCAGACCGGTTCCACTCTCTCAGTTGACGGACGATCGATTTCGCCCGTCAACAAAAGTGGAGATGAAATCCTAACTTATATGCAAAAAGTTGGAAAAAATTACTTTTACCAAAGGATACCAAAAAGTGACCCTTCCCCAAAAACGTTTTCGAACCAAAAGGAAAAGGGTACCATAACATCCAATAAGAAACTCAGAATCGGATAAAAGTGATTTCCAAGCTAGGAAAAAAAAAGGGGGGTCAAAAAAGTGGCAAAAAGGGCCAAAAAAGTCTATAAATAGAAGCTGACAACTCATTTTCACCATTGCAGTTTGAAAATTAACCAAAAGGAGAAAAAACCCCGTTGTTAAAGAAATTGATTCTGGGAGCTTCAGTGGATGAAATGAACTTCTGCTTGGACCACGCAAGTACGATTTCACTCCTCTTTCATTTCGATTACTCATTTTTATGCATTTAATTTTGTTTTTTAAGGGGCACGCTCTCCTAAAAAGAGTGGCCCTGCATGTACACAGGCTATCCAAGTACAACCCGCATATGTACTCAAGAAGAAAACACTATGCCCGCATACATACACGACTGTGGCCAATATAGCCCATGTACACCCTTGCAATCTTGGAAAAAGTAAAATGCAAGAGCTAACTTCGTCCATTTTTATCATGGAACAAGATGTGTGTCCACTGGAGGGAGAGGGAGCATGGGGATATATATATATATTGGTCGAAGAGGAACCTGCAACCATTGCCGCACTGAAACAGTGTGGGCTATGGAAGTTCTTCCAATGTCCTTTTATGAGGGCACAACCCAGGCTACTTAACGCCCTTTTTGATTATTAGCACCCAGATGCAAAGGAATTCATGTTAGAGGGAAAATCGTTGAATCCAATGACTGAGGATATCTACTTCCTAATTGGCCTCTTGAGGAGAGGGGAACCATTCAATCTATGGAACTTTCCCGCTGGGCCTTTCAACTTCGAGGGCTACATCTGGATGTATTGTGAGGCTGGCACTGAGAAGTTAGGTTCTCAAGTTCCTATTCATAAGATCACCAACTTGACTCTTCAGGTGATCTTGTTAGTGATTGGGTGGATTACTGGATCCATGGCCCTACACCAGGCCTTCCGGGTACACATTCACTATGCCATTCAGTGCCATGAGGAACATATTTTTGACTGGAGCATGATCATTCTTACATGCATGAAGAGACAGATGACAGAGTGTCGAAAACGTACCAACAAGAACTTTGGATTTGATATGATTTTGTGTTCCTTCTTCTTCAAGAGGATTCCCATTCTTAGTCCCATAGAGACTGTATGGGAGAATGTGGCTTCCTTCCTAGCGATATGCATATGGTCAGCATTGTTTCTGTGACAAGGGGGAGGGAGGACCATAGAGGCCTTCAATGACATGTTTTTTGACTGGTGGGCATGACAAATTCCAAAAATTGAGGGCTACCCTTACACCAGAATCAACATTTCTAAGGATCCAGACATGCCCATGCCCTCCGGAGAGGAGCGAGGAGATATATGTAACATGTTTTTAATGTTATTTAATTTTTAATTGATTGTAAATATATCATTTTTATATGTGTATAGAGTACTGACTCTTGTGTATCTTCTATGTACAGATGTGGGAGCAGTGCAACCAATAGACTTCGCGAGGACTCAGCGACGTCCTCAACTAGAGGCGGAACCAGCAACAGCCTCAGGGAGACCTCTAGCTGTAGAGGCTGAGAGAGTTTTGAGATGAGTGGAGCGCAACCTCACTATGCTCACTCGCATAGTACCCATGGCTGAGATCGAGGATCTCTCACCTTCCATGCAGCCTCATGTAGTGGGGGTGTCACAGATGTGGGTACAGCTTTTTTGGCATTTATCCAACACTGTCATTCATTATGGCAGGGCCGATAAGCCCTGAGATTAGATAGGCTATAATTTATATGTGCCGAGGGAACCTTTTGTACATGTATGTTTTGAGGGCATAATCCCAACGATGTATACTAAACATTATTTTTGAGGCATTCTCGCCCACCTATGTACTCGTGACATGTTTTGATATATATATATTTACATATGAAGAAAATCCAGGTAAGAAAATCACCCAAGCTGCAGAAGAAAGCCTCCAAGTGTGTCGGCTAGCACCATATTCGAACCCAAAATACACCTCCAATTCACTTGAAATCTACCACAGTGAAAAATAAGACATAAATAACTACACGTTCACAAAACAAAAAGACAAAAACTATATAAGAAACTACACATATGTACAAGAAGTCACCTAGGTGACCAACCTAAGAGTAATACTTCTTGACGTTGAGCCCATTTCTAGGCTCTTCCAAGGCATTTCCTTCAAATTCAACCATACGATAACTTGTAAGTGCCCTTATTCAAGACCTCTTTCACAATGAATGGTCTGAACCACATGGGTTTGAACTTGCCTGCCGCAAGGGGATATTTTTCTTGATCATAGATCGAGATAAGATCGCCTTCAAAAAAAATCCAAGGACAAATGGACCAATCGTACTTACACTTGACTTGTTTCTTATGAGCCTCATTGTCCGAGGCTGCACTAGGATGCTGATCATCGAACTGCTCAAGATATAGTAGGCGTTCCTGAAGCGGTGAAGTGTCCGATAGTAATTCCACTACCAAGTTTAAAGAAGGGATTTGACACTCAGTAGGTAAGACTGCTTCCAGCTCGTAAATGAGTTGAAATGGTGAGAAATCGGTGGCATTCTTCACAAACGTTCAGTAGGCCCACAACGTTGAGTACAACATCAAATGCCAATTTGACTTGGAAGAATTGATCGTCTGTTGAAGAATAGTTGTGAGAGACTTATTCACATATTCAACCTAACCATTCGCTTTTGGGTAATAAGGTGACATATATTCTTGCCTCAACCCAAGATTTGATGCTAACATGGTTATTATTTTGTTTTGGAAGTGACTTCCATGGTTAGTGACAATCTCCTTCGGGATTCCGAACCTTGCTACTATCCGATTAAAAATAAAAAGAGATGTTGTTTCACCATCATTGTTAAACATTGGCATAGCCTCGACCCACTTTGTGAAGTATTCCATGGCTACGATGATGTAACGATGCCCCCTAGCTGAAGCTGGGTGACATGTAGTGAAATCAATACACCACTTGGTGAAAGGACTAACAATAATGACAGGAAACATAGGAGCATTATGTGCTCGCATCTTCCGAGAGAATATCTGACATGGGTGGCACTTCTTGACTGCCTCTACACAATCCTTGATTAACGAGGGCCATAAGTAACCTGTACGTAGAATATTTTAGGTTGTTGCCAACCCAGAAAAATGACCACCACATCCTCCAGTTTGATAGTCATTCAACACAAGCTATGCTTCTTCATGGATAAGGCATCGACGAAGAATGCAATCTATGCCTCGACGATACAAAGTGTCATCGAGTATAAGATAGTTTCATGCCTAATAGCGAATTCGTCAACGCTCATCATGGGAAGTAGAAGTGGGGCACTTCAAAGTCCAGAGATAGACTAGTATATCTCCATACCAAGGGTCCGAAGTCCATCTTGGGTAGTTCTTGAAAAAAAATTCCCAGGATTGAGACCTGGGAAAATAGGGTTAGATGGACCTCTATGATGGGTTCCTCCAGCTGAAAGGCCTGCCAAGGTATATTCCCCCCTAGATTTTTTTTGTGTTCCAATATTCCAAGATGGTCCTATAACTTGTGATCCAGTAAAAGGTGGAACCATAAAAAGGTTTTTTCCTCCAGCTAAAGGTTTCCCCGAGCTATAATTTGTGTTCCAACAAAAAACTAAGATCTAGAAGGATGTTGACCACTTTGTCCTATAGGAGGGTTCAATACTCCTAGTGAAATATGGGTAGGATTAGGAAATCATCCACTAAGATAATTATATCTGTGAGGAAGTGATTGACCTTATCTAGGAAGAAGCAGTGTTCTAGTGAGATTTTGAGATGTCGAAGAGCTACTGGGTTGAAAAGGTAGAGATTTCGCAATCGTCATGGTACTATTCAATTGACTAGGAAGGACAAGACCTATCCCACTTGATACATGACCTGAGATAGAAACAATATTACCTATTTTACCCACATAATGATCAAGGAAAATATTTTAGGAGGTGGTGATTGTACTAGTAATAGAAGATGTAGGTGGTGTAGTAAAATATGCTTGCCTGATACCCAACCTATCGAAAATATCATGACCCGAGGGAATTTTTCATAAAGGATGAGCTAGATTTCTACTTGGATTTGATAAGCCATAGGTTTGAACAAGGGTTGTGAATCCTTCACTTTGAGTAGGTTGTCCTAATTCCATATTTTCTTCTTCAAAAGGCCTTCATGGTAATCTAGGGTAATCTTCATTTACAATTTATCCTAAAGAATTTACTCAGACTAAAAGTGGACCAAGGGGATTAGTTAATGGTGGGTTTGTAGGATGGATAAAAATTTCCTGAAAACTTGTGATAACACCCTTAGAACGTTCAATCAAAGGAGTAGCAACACTCCCACCGTGAGAGTAATTTTTCTCGTCAATAATATGTCCACAAGAAGTATCTTATAGTGAATGGGGAGGTATCGGTTGATAATATTTGGGAGGAAATCCCTACATGCTACATGAATGACAAATCCCGTCGCCAACCATGGTAGAAATGGTAGAAAAACTAAATTCCACTATAGAAAACCAAAAACATGCAGCTAAAAAACTAGGAAGCAAACCATGCAAACAAAACTTTTCACATTGAATGCACTGGTTGGTGATGAAATCCAACATCGTGAGAGAAATGTAAAAAGGGTTGGGGTAGATTGGGTGGACCAGTTACATTGGTGACCTACTTAACAGACTTATGCCTTGGTGCAAGTTCCCACATGAAAGAACTATGGGTTACCCTCCAAGGATTCCAAGCAAGTTTCACCAATGTTTGACCCTATAAATGTGTTGAACCTGCACAAAATAGATCTAGCTAGGAATTGACATACACAGTTGCAAATAAAATATGAGAAAAGAGAAGCAGGAGAGAAAGAATGGAAGAATTATCATTAACCATATTCCACACTCAAAGAGTGAATAAATTACAATATATATAGCCTACATGAGTAACTCATGTGCCATAGTAGTGATCTAGAGAGATCTAGACACTCACTAACATACATTGGAGTGAACTGCCACCTACTCCTAGTTAACCGATCCATGCAATCATCAATTAACTAAGTCATGAATTACACTAGTCTAAATAAGTGTAACTGAGTGTAATTGAATCTAAAGTGAAGAGGAACATCCTATTTTGTAGGGGAATATTCTCTATAGAAAATATTCTCATCTAAGGAAGAGTTCTCAACATTGGACTCTAAAACTTAGGAAGATAATTATAGGTGAGTGTGTAATATCTCCAACATCCCCCTAGACACTACTAGGGTGTACATGATGACTGGGTCCTGACAACCAAGGCCATGTTAGGTACCCATTGTACAATGAATATAAGAATGAGACACTGAAAAAACAAGGAAAGAGGGAAAACCTCATGGGAAAACCCCCTCCCCCCTCAAATTACAATGCATAAAAACATGAGAAGGAACAAAAAGTAGTTGCTAAGCAACCTTGTCCTTCAGTCCAAGAAGACCTCGCAACTGGGCAAGTTTTTGCTCGTTGAATATTTTGTTGAATATGTAGATGTATGCATGGATTTGAAGAAGTAGATGCACCATTGAGATGTCCACACATATCCACTTTCTCTTCTTGTAATGAAGAAGATCCAAATAAATTTTGGATGAAACTTTGAAAACTGTGTGGTTGTTTCTGGAAAAATGCTAAAATTTTGTTGATTTTAAAATGATCATAAATTCACTTCTCGATCTCCATTTTGGACGATTTGTTTTTTGAAATTGGAAATTTTTCCGAGAGGAATTCAAATATCCAATTTTTGTTTATGAAAATTTTTATCAAAAAATATTAGAATTGAATCTGATGTGCACGATTCCCTTTTTGTCTTATGAGATGCATGCATGTTTCTCTTGATATGCATGCATGGCACATAGAAAAGTGTCTGCATGTGACTCCTAAGATGAATGTAATATATAGTCTACATGAAATTCAAAAAACAAATATGAAATGGAGTAGACATCATCTGCAATTAATGGAATACAAATTCATGCATATACTTGTGTAGAAGACTCTTCAGAATAAAGTGCTTGATCTTCTAATGGTTTCTCTTATGTCTCTATCTGTTCAACCTCCTACATGAAATCGTCACAATATTCTTTATTCTTGAATAGAACCTCCAATATGGTCCATAGTTCATTTGGAGTTGAGTCTTTAGATACATCATATACTTGGTGGAGAATTTAAGGAGAAATAGACAAGCATATAGATCCCATGGCCATATATTTTCTATTGAAAAAGTCATTTTTCTCATCAGTGGAATCAAGCTCTACTTCCATTGCCATAGTTATTTGATACAAGCCTCTGCATCTGTGCTGAAGTAGAATTTTTGGCTTCCACTCCAAATATTTATGAGGCGTGAGAAGCATTGTCGATGAATAATCCATCTTTTATGTGTTCTTCAATCTTTAATACCTGCAAAAAGAGTTTGGTGTCTCTTTTTCCTAGAAATATGTCAGCTTTGATACCATGTAAATGTGTTGAACCTATATAGAATAGATATAGTTGGGAATTAACATACATAGTTGTAGAGAAAATATGAGAAAAGAGAAGTAGGAAAGAAAGAATGGAAGAGTTCTCATTAACTGTATTCCACACTCAAAGAGAATAATTTACAATAGATATAGGATACATGGGTAACTAATGCGCCATAGTAGTGATATAGAGAGATATAGACATTCACTGATAGACATTGGAGTGAAATTCCACCTAGTCCTAATTAACTGATCCATGCAATCATCCGTTAACTGAGTCATGTCTCCCACTAGTCTAACTAAGTGTAATTGAGTCTCACTAACTCTAAATTGAAGAGGAACATCCTATTTTGTAGGGGAATATTCTCTAGAGATAATATTCTCATCTAAGGAAGATTTCTCAACATTGGACTCTAAAACTTAGGAAGATAATTATAGGTGAGTGTGTAATATCTCCAACAGACCTACGTACAGTAGATACTTTCCCCTCCGTTGTCACCTTGTGTATGAGACCTAAATATTATGGCCTCTAAGGTTACCAATTACAACACCCAATCCTAGGGAAAAAGTTGACAGTGGGGTATACATGCAAGGGCAGGGTCGAAACCTGAAATCCCCTTGAGAGGTGCCTCAGACCGAGGTAATACCTCCCAATTGATCCCCAAGTGTCTAACAACACCATTTGTAATATGTGCAGACCACTCCACAAAGATCAACAAAGCAGGGTTAGTTACTCTTCCAATCCCGATGTAACCTCATGATTTACCCTTATGTGAGAAGGGTTGCCTAGGACAAAGATGTGGAAATTAGAATTATCTCCCTAACAAAATATCTGATGTCTGTTTAACATATTTGGAGAGTTATCCTCGCCACCTTTTACAAATCTCTACACCTAAGATATTGTTGGTGTGATAACAAATAAAAAAATATCGAATGAATTTTATTAGCGCTTAGTTTTAAGGGTTGTTGTTTTACTCAAAAGGAAGTGGAAGTGAAACTGATGATGTTTTACCTTGACTAAAAATATCATGCAAAAAGATATGAAATGAAATTTTCATTTGATGAATCCTAGTTACATGAGAGAGTGAAGGTACTTATCTTTTGAAACAAAAAACTCAAAATGCAATTCTTTTCAAGAAATATCCCAATATTTTCACAAAAAAATCAATGACTAAATGATTCGAATCCAACCTAAGAATCTAAATGCATAAACCTTTTCCTCTTGAAAAATGAAAATGAATGCAATTCTACTTAAGTTCTTTATTTTTCAATTAATATGAAAGTTTGTAATGAAAGAAACAAAATATTCTTCAAGGAAAATATGCATCCACAACTCAGAAAGATACAATAAAAACTCCCACTATGATATTTCCAAAACTACAAAGAGATTCCAAATGCAAAGCAAAAGATAGAAAAGCTTAATTTTATTCAAAACAAAAGCCTTAACACAAAAGATAAGATAAAACCATTCAACAAAACACTTTGACAAAAGAAATTCAGAGCTAGCTAAGAGACACTCAAAGAGCAGGCTAAGAGATTATACCTCTTTTAGAAATATGAAAAAATGACCAAAGACAAAGCCAAGAAATTACAAAGAAATTGAAACAATGATCAAAAGCAAACTGTAAGACTGCTAAGAAGATTGTTAAGAAAACTTAAGATTCACAACAAAGGTCATATCTAAGACCTGGGTAGGAAAAATTCAATAAAAAATTGATTTTCCAAATAGTGTCATAGGCTACTGTGGCACACATGGCAACAATCCAGAGTGTCACAGGCTGAAAAATATGCACTGTGTGATAATGCCACACTGGTTCTCAAAGGCAGGGTGCGACAATCAAGAAAATCTTGGAAAAAACAAAAAACTAAAGAAGATTTCCAGTGAATTTCAAGGTTGACTAATCACACAGTTTCAGGTGAAGACTCAGAGATATAAAGCAATGCAAGGTAGCAAGGATAAGAGAACAAATCTGAAGGAAATGTTCCCCAATGGATTCACCAATTTTGTTATCGGACAAATCAATGTATGCGGACACACACTGATCTCCCTAGACTCGGAAACCAAGACTAGAACAAAACAGACAGAACATAGAAATTTTTCTAGGTTGACATAATCAAATTAACAATTAGTGAAGGATTCGTACCTTGTAATTGATGGCTGTCCTCGCTAGTTGTGTCTTCTAGCTACTTTGTCATGAGACTTATGTATGATAACTTGCAAGATACACAAGCCAAAAAAGGTGAAAGCAACAAGTATAATTTGACACAACCTATTCAATTGATCAAGGAGATATGCAACAAAGATAATCAAATATAGACAACCTTTGTGGGAAAGAAACTATATTAATGATAATGAAAAGAGATTACAACCAAAGTTGACTTGATGTTGTGAATCTCCTTCCAACAAGCTCACTACTCCAATACCCACAATGCATCCATGAAATACATCACCATCAACTGACTCCTTTATCTAAGATTGAATTCCTCAAAGCCAAAGAATCATTAACAATCAGGGATAATTTTAAGGATGGAAATTTATATTAAAATGTAGAAACCTGGGCTAATCTTACTAGTCCTTAACATGTGAAATGTAAAATGTTTGGCGATAGTTTTGTAAAAATATTCAAATTTCTATGGATTTTGTATAGTTTCTATAAACTTTTGGTGATTTTTTCGGTAAAATAATTTTATTCTATGAAATTTGGGCGAATTGTTTTTAGAAAAAATGGAAATTAGCGAATCTTTTTTGGGGAAAAACCATGGAAAATTAGCCCATTTGCGAAATTCATCCCCTAAAATCATCTATGCTAACAATCCTCCAATAACAAACGAGAAGCAAAGATATCAACCATTATTCTCAATTCACTATTCACTATTTGTTATTAGCCTTTCCTCATGAGGGAAGCCTCCTTTTATAGATTGAAGAGGAAAAGGATGAGGAGATTAGGATGAGAGGTTAGGATCCCCCTAGATCAGAAGTATCAGTGAGAACCAAAATTATCAGAGAACACCTCATCTCAAAGATTCTCTTCTAGAATCTTCTCAAATTTCATTATTTTCTCCCCTTTTAAGTAGTGTCGCACCGTGCAATGGAGAAACCTGATACATTGTCACACCATGTAGTGGTGCAATATGTGACACTTGAGGGTGTCGCACCTTGTAGTGATGCAAGTTGTGACACTCTCTTAAATCAAGGCTTTAAAGGCCTTAACAACATGTGTAACCCTTTTTGCATGCTTTACTTCTCTCAAAGTAAGGTTCTTCTTCAACAATCATAGCTTCTATGCTTTGGATGATAGAGGATAAGTGAACATCGTCAACTGTGACAAAATATTGTGTAATAGGTTGTCTCCTTCAACAATCCATTAGCTTGGAGGGTAATAAAGTTGGTATCTTCTCTTTCATTTTTATTTTGAGTTTCTTTGCAAATTTGGTTGGTTTGACTGAGGTATCTTCCTTGGTCTTTCTTTTCTTGTGTTGTTATTGGCTTATATTATCAGAGATAGCTTCCCACTTTTGTTTTTGCAGGAGGGGATCACTTCACAAGTAAGTAGTCCAGGTTCTAATCCTACAAGTTTTTTTTCTTTGTATTTGTCATTCATCTATATTTCTTGTAGATTTCACTTTGTTCTCATTTTAGTGCATTAGATTAGGGTTAGTATAGATATACACCTAGTTAAAGGATATCAACCACCTAGGAGGTCAATAAACCTTATGGCCTCTTCGAATTTGATTGGAAATAAAAAGGAATTAAGTAATTTATCTTAGTGATTTCTTGCATTTGTTTCCATTAAGGCCCTTAATGTTGATGTTAGTGGTAGCACTGGAAAGGTATTTCCACACTGGCTTGTGTCTAGCATGTGGAAGTCATCGAAATCTTAGTGTGAGTTTACTTTAGTTAAAAGGAATTAACTAAAAATGTTTTTATTTATTAATTGAGTTATTTAAGGAACATACTTAGCATGCAACATGTAATCTAAATCTTAAGTGAGTGTGAGAAGTGATCTCATCCGTAGATCAATTTGGATATTAGAAATAGATTGTAACTCATGATTATAAAAGAAAGGATAGGACAAGGAGGAAGACTATTTTGATGAGATATCAAAGTGAGATATTTTGTTGAGAGATCAAGTTCAATGATTTTGGTGAGATGCCAAGGTCAGAAATAGCAAAGAACTACTTTTGTTGTGTGAGGAGTGTAAAAGCAAAGAAGGAATTTTTCTTGGATGACAATGAGGATATATCCTCACTCTCATGGGAGGGTTGTATCTTCTCCTGTGAGATATCCTCATGAGAGGGTTGGATCACAAAGGACCATGACTCAAGATATTGGATAGGCAGAGAAGGAATTCCATCTAGAGGTCATCCAAGTAGAGGACAAGAGAGAGCACAGACAACCGTAGGTGGGTTTCATAGGATTGAAGTCACAAGAAAGGGATGCATTGTACATAAGTATCCATATGGGTTTTTCGTACATGTAAGTGATTCACAATGGAGACAATCGTGTATGTAAATGGGTCATCCAAAGGAGAATCATGTATACCTCGAAAAGGGTGATGTTAAGGGTTCATACAACAAATCATATTGTGTCGGGTTTGTTTGTAGTTATATTTCTCTTAGTGGTCCATTTTCCCTATTATCAGAGCCCTGCTTTGACCTTAATAAAATCATGTTAGGACTAGTTTTCCCTATGGGATTTTTCGAGGGGTAGTTTACCCAAAAATATGGGTTTCTATGTGTGATATTTTCGTTTCCTATTTTTTTCTTTCGCTACATGTTTAATTGATTATTCGACTATGATTGTAGTAGATAAAGTAATTTTATTTAGAGCTAATTGTCAGGTGTTGGGTAATGGAATTCTCGAAATGGTATTGTTAGAGGATATTAAATCAACATGGTATTGGAGCCTAGTCTCTGAAGGGGGGAAACCAAGAGCATAGATAACAACAATTGCAAGAAGATCTAGTCGTATCTATATCCAGGAGGCATAAATCAAAGGATAGATTTTAGGGAAATAGTAGTACTGAGGAAGAAAAGGGGTTTTTGTAGGTGTATGGAGGTATATGAGGGTCATGGTTCTAACAATTGCATACATATGTGATTTGTAGTGGGTCTTATCATGTACATACATGGGTTGTAGTGGTTACAATCACGTAAAGGGTCGTACAGGATAGTACAGGGTCAGTTTAAACAAAGGATTATCAAATCAGATCTTGGAGTAGAGGATTTGAAGGTGTTAGCACCATGTTTTTTGTAGTTAGAGTTAGAGGTTTGTCCAAACATTTTTAGAGCCATGTCTTGGTTTTTATAAAAATCAAAGCTTTCCTGAATAATTCGTAGTTGGTGTGTCAAAGTTTATGAGGTTAGTAACCAATTAAAGAATGGTTTGAAATGTCGAGTGAGGAGTTCTATATACCAAGCAATGTTTTCTTTGTTTTCAGGGGTTGACTCCATAGCCCTAGAAGCATTATCTTTTGTCAGCAGACCTTGAAAAATTATCCTAAAGTTTTAAATCTAGACATTATTTTAAAGCAACATGTCTATCAGAGATTAAGTCTCAGAGAGATCCCTCTCTAGATTGGAAAGGCTATTTTCCAGTCTTAAAGTTGGTTTGTAGGTTACCTTTGTATATTGTTTCTTCAACCCAACAATTTACTTAGCATTAACATTCTGGCGGTGTTTCCAGGGACGAAATAAAAATTTTTCCCTGGAAAGAACGACTAAAAGCTTAGATTTGATTCCTGAGGGTAACAATAAATCATACACCTTTTTGGCTGAATTTTTCTTACCCTGGTGACTCCACACATTAGAAAATTAGTTTGAAGGTGATTCCATTGGCAGAAGAATCCAGAGCTAAAGTTTTCATGGCGACTTCATTGTTCAAAGAGCTCAGGGTATGAAGAGTTTCTTGGCTTCATAATGGAAAGCTTGGCTTTCGATCCAAGTACTTCATTAAACAAAACAACAAGGTTGGTGGCAAACCTTTTTTCTTTTCAAAATTTCAAAAAATGGATTGATGTCTCCTAAGCATAAATGGTATGAAGATATTCAGTCAGCTTTGTTTTCTTATTTTGATTCATGTCATATATTTAGTCAAGAGGATAAGTTAGAATGTTTTCAGAAGCTTATTATGGAACTTGAGACAGAACAAGAAATCCAAAGGATATCCCAAGATTCATCTTCTTCTGAAGATTTTTCTGACCAACAACAAGAACAATATGAATTAAAGACAGATGAAACGTCATTAGCTCATTCAGAGCAGTATAAAGCAGGATATCAGATTACAATGGATGAATTTTACAGGTACTATGACCTTAGGCATAAGGTTAGTAGTCTAAGGTTTGTCCTTCCTGTAGAAAATGAATTTTCAATTAGTAAGAAATCCTCAAAACAAAATAAATATGATATTCAAAAGCCTTGTTATGAAATAGATAATGTGAATAAGCAGAAAGAACCAGTTAAAGATGCTCTTTTGGTTGGTCATAAAGAGATGGTTTTTTTTCATCTTCTTGAGGATCCTTTCATTGGTTTGTTGGAATCATCAATGAACATGAAGTATGTGTTGTTCAATAATGCATGGATTGAATTGGGTTTTCAGTTTGAGTTATCATTTGCTGAGTTCTTTTTTTTGTCCGGAGAAGATGAAAGAAAGCTACAGTCAAGAAGCAATTTGCTTGACTGGATTCATTGGAAGTGTGAGATCACTTGATTCGACATTTATGCTTAGAAAATTAGGATAGGTAGGAGTGTAAATATCTTGGTACTACGAACATTTCTTTAGCAATTTACAGTTTTTATTTTCATCAAGAGTTTTCAGATTCCAGTTTGGAGCATGTATAGTTTTGGGTTTTTAGTGGATATAGGTGACAGGTCATAGAATATTACACACATGGTTTGGGAGAAGCCCAATGGATAAGGAACTTGTTAGAAAAACAGGACCGTGGAGCAATAAAATAAAACAAATGCAGAAATAAAACATAGAAGACACACAATACAAGAGAGACACAGATATACGTGGTTCACCCAGTGTGGGCTACGTCCACCAGAGAAATTTCCAGGTCCTTCCTTTGTTATTATCCAGCAAATGAAGGGATACAACCTACAGCAAAACCCGCTATAATTCCTCTTCTTTTTCTCTCACAGTCTCCTATCTCAGAATACAATATTCACCCTTGTGCCTAGCCGCAATACATTTCCCTCATAAAAGAGGGTTGCCTTCTAGGGCAAAAACCCTAACATAATCTCTACCGTTAGATCTGCAACCTTATAATGAACGGTCCAGATTTACAATGAAATTACAATATACTTTTATAAGGCAATTTTTGCTTCAGGAGCTTCGCCCCCGAACCCTCATCGGGGGACGCTGCCCCCGAACCCCCGTTGGGGGCCCGCTTGCCCCCAGACCCCCCAGTCGGGGGGATGGACCCCCCGGACCCTGCAGAGGGGATACCCCCCCTCTGCACTCCCCTGCGTGGAAGATTGTACATACTCCTGGGGTGTAAATACTTCATGGGGTATAGACACGGCTGAAAGCAAGGACCTCTGCATCAGGAAGATAATCAGGCTCCATAACCAACAGAACTTGGTATACTATTCTTTTCTACCTTACTGGGAGGATAACATCCCCATTGGAGCCAGTTGTTAGAACCATGTTTTTTGTAGTTAGAGTCAGAGGTTTGTCCAAACTTTTTCAGATCCATGTCTTGGTTTTTATAAAAATTAAAGGTTTCCTAAATAAGTCGTAGTTGATGTGTCAAATTTTATGAGGTCAGTGACCAATTAAATAATGGTTTGAAATGTTGAGTGAGGAGTTCTATCTACAAAGCATTGTTTTCTTTGTTTTCATGGGTTGACTCTATATCCCTAGAAGCACTATCTTTTGTTAGTAGACCTTGAAAAACTATCTTAAAGTTTTAAATATAGCCATTATTTTAAAGCAACCAGTCTATCAGAGATCAAGTCTAAGAGAGAGCCCTCTCTAGATTGGAAAGGCTAGTTTCCAATATTAAAGTTGGTTTTTAGGTTACCTTTTTAGATTGTTTCTTCATCCCAACAATTTACTCAGCGTTAACAGAAGGAGAGAAGGATTCATCCTTTGAGACACAATGGTGAAAAAATTGAATATTGAGGACATGTTGGAAGCGAAACCAACTTCTAGGCGTGGAAGGCAAGGGTTCTTCTTCTATTGGAGGAGAATGGCATCAAAGAGTATTTTGAGGGTGTGGTTGCAAATCCTATTGATCCGCAAGAATTGGAAGCTCACAATAAGAAGGAATTGAAGGCTAAGAGGGTGTTATTAGAATCTGTAAAGGTTCACTTGATACCTCACATTTTTGAGAACAAGTCTACTAAGGAAATGTATGATACTTTGGTGAGTCTATACCAAAACAAGAATACAAGCATGATGCTACATTTGAAGCACCGGCTTCAAGTTGTCAAGATGTTCAGTGAGGACACTGTTGTGAACTATATTGTGAATATTACATACATTTGAGATCAACTTGAAAGCTTTGGTGATACAACACAAGATGTTTACTTGGTGAATGTAGTGTTGAGAGGTCTTTCCAGTTCTTCAAAACCTTTTGTGTAGGGGATCTGTGCATGAGAAATGATGTTATGGTTTTATAGACTATGCACTGATTGTATCTAGGAGAAGAATCAATTAGAGTCCAAGGATGGTTTGAAGAGTAGAAATGATGAGAACCTTTCTCTTTCCAGTGACGAAAGGAAGGGAAGGTTTAGGAAGATTTCCAATGGAGAGTATATCACTCAATATGGCAATAAGAATAACGACATGAGAAAATTCAAGTGCTTTGCATGTCACTGGTTTGGGAATTATGCAGGTCAATGTACACATAGGAAGAAAGGGGAGAATACAACAAAAACAAAGGTAGATGTGACCACAAAGACTCAAGTGGATGAGTTTTGCAAGAAGTTTGAACATACAAAGTTCTTAATTTTTTCCCAGACTTCCTTGGGCACCATATCAGTTGGTGCATTATTGATAGATAGTGGAGCCATGTGTCATATGACAAGAGTGCGAGAGGTGTTTGAGAGATTCATAGAGTCTGACTCAAAGATGCATGTGGAACTTGCTATGGGGACCAATCATGTAGTGAAGGGATCTCGAACAATACCATTCCAGTTGGATTTAGAAGGCATATTGAGAGTGATGAATGTGTTATGGGGTCCATAACTCAATATGAGTGTGATCTTAGTCTCAGTGATTGAGAAGAAGGGTTTTGATGTAGCATTCAAGGATGGAAAGGTTCTTATCTTTCCTAGAGGATATAACTCATACAAAGAATTTGTCTTTGGAGTTAGAGAGAGAAAATTGTATAGGATAAAGGGCTAGCTTATGCAAGTAGTGGCAAGCAATAGACTAACAAATAACAAGTAGAAAGTATCTCCGAAGGTTGAGAAGCTCAGACGAAGTCAACCTTTAAGTTCAAGTGGGAAGGAGAAACCTTGCAATTCTGTCAAGAAGGATTCATGGTATGATACAACCATGCCAAATGATCAAGAGCAGGAGGCTTCTAAGAGCATGTTCAGAGGCAGTGAGTCTTTAGAGATAGGTCCGATCATGATGGAAGGGATAGATTCTATATCTAAGGGAGAAACTAATCAAGTGGATTGGAGAGTTGGCATGGTAGAGGATCTGGTAGCAAATATAGAGCCTATTCTAGGGTGGATAAGTACCTTCCTTATTAAGAGGGAGTGTTGATGTTAGTGGTAGCAACAAGAAGGTACTTTCGCATTGTCTTGTGTCTAGCATGTGGAAGTCGTTGAAATCCTAGTGTGAGTTTAATTTAGTTAAAAAGAATTAATTAAAGTAAAGGTGTTTTTTTTTATTAATTTAGTTATTTAAGGAACATTATTAGCATGCAACATGTAATCTAAATATTAAGTGAGTGTGAGAAGTAATCTCAGCCATAGATCACTTTGGATATTAGAAATAGATTGTAACTCATGATTATAAAAGTAATTCTAGGAGAAAGAGGAAGATACTTTTGATGATATATCAAAGTGAGAGACTTTGGTGAGAGATCAATGTCGAGACTTTTGGTGAGATGCCAAGGTCAAAAATATAAAAGAAGGATTTTTTTTAGTGTGAGGAGTGTATAAGCAAGGAAGGACTTTTTCTTACATGAGAGTGAGGAGATCTCACATGTTGGGTGAATATACTTCATCCAAGTATTGATGCAGAGAGGGTTGGATCACAGAGGACTATAATTCAATATCTTGGATAGGTGGAGAAATAATTCCATCTAGAGGTCATCCAGATCAAGGAGAAGAGAGAGAAGAGGTAGCCATAGGTGGGTTTTAGATGATTGAAATCATTGGAAAGGGATGCTTCATACAAAAGTGACCGTACGAGTTTTATGTATATGTACATGATTCATAATGGAGACAGTCGTGTATGTACGTGGGTCAATTGAAGGTGAATCACATATCCCTCAAAGAGTGTGTTGTTCATGGGTTGTACGATAGAGAAAACAATGTCAGGTGTGTCTATAGTTGTATTTCTCTTAGTGGGTCATTTTCCTTATTACACGATCCCTAATTTGACCTTAATAAAATCATATTAGGATTGGTTTTAACTACAAGTTTTTTCTAGGGGTAGTTTACCCAAAAATTTTGGTGTCTATGTGTGAGTTTTTGGTTTCCTAGTTTGTGCTTCCCTTGCATGTGTATTTGATTAATTAGTTGTTCTTTTAGTATATAAAGTTATTTTATTTTGAGCTAATCTCTAGGTGTTGGGTAAGAGAATCTCAACATGGTATAAGAGGATACCAAGGGTTGTTAGAGGAGATTAAATCAACATTATAAGGGGGTTAATTAGGTCTATTTCATTTCTCTTTTGAACTCTCTTCTCTTATATTTTCTATTTTCACAAATAGCTAAATAGATCATTGAAGTGAAAACATAAATAAAAAATATTTACTTTCCTTACTTTGCTAATTGTTTTAATTGACTACTTGCTAATATAATGGTGCTTTGTTTTAATTGAATACTTGGCCTCTTTGGCTCTCCGGGCTTCGGGGATTTCGAATCTCAAACTACAACTCTTGAAGTGATTTCTTTGGAGTGTAACCTCCTCACATATTTAGACCCGAAATGATCTGACTACTTGCTAATATAATGGTGAAGCAAGGGGCTTAGAAGCCAAAAAATCCAAAAATGACTGGCTGTAACTGACAGAGAAGATGAAGAGTTGCAAATGCCAGAGAAGCCAAGGAATATTTGGATAACAACCACTGATGATGAATAGATTCAAAATAACCACCAGAGAAGACGAAGAGTTGTGATGATGATCTGGCAGAGAACTAGGCGTGAGAAAGACATACATAACATAGAAGAGAGTGTGTTTTTTCATAGTGATGCATGTGGGTAGGAGGAGACAGAGTGCATAACCTGAAGCAGAGATATGTGGCATAGTGAAGAGAATGCATAGGAAACATAGATCATAAAAGGAAGAAGAGAAGTTGAACATGAGGTGGTGTTGAGCGCAGAAGGAATTAGAGCAAAGCATAGAAGCAAAACAATGCAGAAGCAGAACAGAGCATAGAAGTTGAAGAAGGCAGAGGAGACATGGAGCTGTAATAGACCATATCAGAGATAGAGAAAGTAAGTAACATTTTGTAAGATTCAATCAGGGTGTTAGGGTGGTGCTAGGGAGGATTGCAGTCCTCTAAATTCTAGTTGGTGCTATAAGATATTCTAGGAGCTGGTGCTTCCATCTAGTGGGTGCTAGAGAAACCTGGGAGTTGGTGCTTCCATCTAGTTGGTGCTAGAGAAATCTGAGAGTTGGTTCTCTTTGCAAGTTGTAGATTGTTATCAGAGATTGTACCCTCATATTTGAGTTGG
>JASDQU010014655.1:26666-49640 GCA_032191745.1 Picea mariana | reverse complement strand
ATGAATGTTAAGTTATCAGAGACACATTAAATAATAATCTAGAAATAATAAGAAAATAACAAGAAAAGTTTCAATCTTATATACATAATTGATTCACCCCCCCCCCTCAGTTATATTTCAAAAAATTGGTATCAGAGCCCATTGGAATCTTGAACATGACTATTCATGATGGAAGTTCAACTAATAGACCCCATCTGTTTGATGGAAAATAAGGACGAGAACACATTTAATGTCTCTGGGTGCTGATGTTTGGGATGTCCTTGAAATGGGATATGTGAAGCCTGTAGTCTTGGCCTCAAAAGATGATAAGCTGGAGTTTAGATTTAATTCAAAAGCAATGAATTCCATCCTCAGTGGACTTGCTGAAATTGAGTTTGTCAAAGTCATGCATTGTGATTCAACAAACGTTATGTGGGACAAGCCTATAAGTAGTTATGAAGGTAATGAAAAGGTGAAAGATGCAAAACTTTAGACTCACAGAATGAAATTTGAGCAGTTAAAGATGGATGAAGACAAAACTATCAGTAAGTACTTATTATGTATAGAAGAGGTTTTCAACACTATGAAAGGCCTAGGTGAAACGATAGCTAAATCTTTTCTAGTCCAGAAAATATTAAGATCTCTTCTTGATAGATTTAACTCAAAGGTCTCTGCTATAGAGGAAATAGATGATCTCAAAATGTTGACACTAGATCAACTTCTTGGAACCCTAAGAACTTATGAAATGAGAATCACCAAAGGTAAATCCACTACAAGAGAGGCATCTTTTAAAGTAGAGAAAAACATAGACTCCGATATAGATGAGTTTGAAGAAAATTTTGTGAGAAGACTGAAGAAAGGATCAGACAGATATAAAGGTAAAATGCCCTTCAAATGTTTGAACTTTCGTAAGATAGGTCATTTTTCATCTAAGTGTCCTCACAAAAGAAAGGATCAAACATGTGACGATGAAGAGAAGCACAAACACAAGAATGTCTATAAAGAGAATAACTTTAAGAAAAAAAGACTTTGTGTAAACGATGATGATGATCCCTCAAATGATGAAAGAAGTGACTCTTATATTGAAGATAAAATAAATGATATCATGATAATAGATTTAGAATATCTAAACACTAAAGATACAAGAAGTGAGTTCATTGATTGTGAAGCATTAGTAGATCTTGAAGGAGAACTTGTCAATGCCATGGAAGAGATTGATAGACTCGGAGAAAAGAAAAGAAAACAAAAACAGTTACTGCTCAGGTATGAGAAAACATGCAAGGAACCATCTAAAGAAATTGATATGTTGAAGGTTAAGTTAGAAGAATATAAGAAGATTGAATACATCCTCAAATAACAATTGAAGGAAGCCATAACAAAAGGTGAAAAATTGGAAGCTGAAGTAGTGACTGTCAGGAAAGATCTAGAGAAATTCCATGCCTTATATCATCAGAATCTGACAAGTATTGAAGCCTCAGAAGGATTAGCCTCCATTCTAAATTAGAAAAGGAATTCGAAGTTGAAAACTAGTTTGGGTTATGAAGAAGGATCAAGTAGTGGTCAACCAAGCAACAAAGAATCCATCAAGTTTGTCAAATCTACAAACATTGACAACAACAAACCTGTAGAAACAAAGGAAGAGAATCAACCACCAAGGAGGAGTGAAGGAAAAGCTACCAGAACTAAATCCGTAGAACAAAGAAATAATACACCCTCTACTCAAGGAAATCATCAGCATGGAAGAAATCTCCTTGCTCAAAGAAGACATCCATTTTCCAAGTACAAATATTTTTTCTATGGATATTGTTTTTAATGCTCTAACTTTGGCCATAAAGCTATAAATTGTTGTTTAAGATTTAGACATGAGCAATCAAGACAACCAAGGAATAAATACCTGTCACAACAAAGAATGAGAAAACCAAGTAACAAGCAACCACAGACTGCAAATCATGTGATGGCTGGGAAAAAGACACAGATTAATCATAACATTTGTTATGATCCTTTATTCAATGAACTAGAATGTTACATTTGCCATAATTATGGACATAAAGCTACAGACTGTCGCTTAAAGAACTATAAGCCAAATTCAAATCATAAAGCTGAAAACGTCAAGGTTTGGAAGAAGAATGAAGATAACAAGTGTGGATTAGTGTTGTTAGATCAAAGGAAAAAATACCTCTGGTATATTGACAACGGATGCTTCAGTCATATGACAAGTGAAAAAGGTAAGTTCCTATCACTCAAAGAAAATAAATTAGGGAGTTTGACCTTTGGAAATGATGCTCCAGGAAATATCAAAGGTAAAGGTCTAGTAAGCTTAAGTAATGGAAGAAGCAAAGCTCAAGATGTACTATTTGTTGATGGTTTAAAGAATAATCTTCTTAGTGTCAGTCAGATATGTGACAGAGGATGTGAAGTCACTTTCATTGCTAACAATTGTAAAATAAAGACAGTAAACACATGAGAGATGATTTCAAAAGGGGTTAGAGCCGAAAACAATGTATATGTTATGAAGGAAGATAAGGAGAAATGTCATTTAAGAAAATTTGATGAAATTTGGTTATGGAACAGAAGGCTTCGACACCTGAATTTTGATCATATTGTCAAACTGAATAATGAAGGTGTTGTGAAAGACCTTCCAAGAATATCTAAGCCTAATAACTCTGTATGTGAATCCTTTCAAATGGGGAAGCTGACTCATGCTCAATTCAAATCAAAGAGTTTCACATCTTCAGAGAAACCACTTCAAATTATTCATATGGATCTGTGTGGACCATCGCGAAAAGAAGGTACTGGAGGAGAACGTTACTTTATGCTAGTCATTGATGACTTCTTCAGACTTACGCAGGTTGCCTTTCTAAGAGAAAAATATAATGCATTTGAGAAGTTAAAAACGTTTAAGGTGTTATCTAAGAATCAGATAGGAAGGAAGTTAAAGGAAATTCACTCAGACATGGGAGGAGAGTTTCTATCAGGAGACTTCAAAGATTTCTATGAAAAACATGGAATTAAAAGAGAATATACTATTACAGGTACTCCTCAACAAAATGGAGTTGTAGAACACCAAAATAGATCAATTCAGAAGATGGAAAGGGCTATGATGAGTGAAAGGGACATTTCACAAACCTTCTAGGTGGAGGCTGTTCACATGACTATTCATATTCTAAAAAAAGTGCATCTAAGGCCAAACAGTGATAAAACTCCATATGAGTTGTGGTTTGGTCGACCTGCATCAATCAAGCATTTCAAAGCATTTGGAAGTAAATGCTACATCAAGAATAATGATGATCATCTGGGAAAATTTGATAGTAGAGATGATGAAGGTATCTTCTTAGGATATGAAATGAACAGTAAAGGATAAAGATGATTTAACAAAAGAATGCATAAATTAGTAGACTATATTGATGTTTGAATTGATGAAGAAGCTCCTATAAAAGATCAATAGAGAATAAGAACTAAGCCAGATGAAAAATATGACGAGAATAATGAAAATAAATAAAAACAAATCTCAGAGTCACAAGAAGATGATGAATAAAGTGGAGAAGAGACACTCAGACAAGAAGAGTTAGGACAACAATCAACATCAAATCCTTCCTCCATAATTACTCAAAAGAATCATCCTGAAAGTCAGATAATTGGTGAGAAAGACAAAGGTGTACAAACCAAGAGAAGGATAATCAAAGACACCGAGAAATCATATATAGCCTTCATATCCATGGTATAACCTAAGAACTTTAATGAAGCCAATAAAGACATAAATTAGTTAAAATTAATGAATGGGGAACTGGAGCATATTGAAAAGAATGACACTTGGGAACTCGTTCCTAGGATAGCAAATAAAAATGTAATAGGATCCAAATGGGTCTAAAAAAACAAGATGAATGAGCAAGGAAATATTGTAAGAAATAAAGCTAGATTGGTCTGCAAAGGATATGCTCAAATAGAAGGAATGGATTTTGATGAAACATTTGCGGTCGTAGAAAGATTAGAGGTTATTAGAATGTTTCTTGCCTATGCTTGTCATAAACAGTTTAAAGTCTATCGAATGGATGTCAAGTCAAATTTTCTAAATTGAGATATAAAAGAAGAAGTCTATATGGAACAACTAGAGGCTTTCCAACTATCAGATAACCCTAACTTTGTCTACAAGATGAATAAAGCCTTATATGGATTGAAACAAGCTCCTTGTGCCTGGTATTACAGACTAGATAAGTATCTTCAAGACAAAGGGTTTAAGAGAGGAACAATTGACAACAATCTATATATCAAAACAAAGGGTAATGATTTTCTCATTGTGTTGGTCTATGTAGATGACATCATATTCAGAAGCAATAATTCTTCATTGGTACAATGGTTTTCTTCTACCACACAGTCTGAATTTGAAATGTCTATGATAGGGGAACTGCCATTTTTTCTTGGTCTACAAATTACTCAGAGGTTTGAAGGAATATTTCTTTCTCGGGAGAAATATCTAAGAGAAATGTTGAAAAGGTTTCAAACAGAAGATTCTACACCTATGAGCACACCTATGGTCACTGGATGCAAGTTAATCAAGGATGATGACTCACCTGATGTTGATAATAGTTCATATAGTTCTATGATAGGCAGCCTATTGTACATCACAACATCCCGTCCAGACATAATGCATGTTGTTGGAATGGTAGGAAGGTATCAAGCTGCAGCTAAACAAATTCATTTGTTAGTTGTCAAAAGAATATACAGATACTTGAAAGGAACAATGAACTATGGCCTATGGTATCCTAGGAATCAAAATTTTCAACTATCAGTCTATTCAAATGTTGATTGGGCTAACTGCATTGATGAAAGAAAAAACACTAGTGGAGGTGCATTCTTCTTAGGAGATTCTCTTGTAGCATAGTTGAGAAAGAATAAAGGTTCCATTTCCTTATCGACTATATAAGTTGAATACATTGCAGCTGCCACTTGCTGTACCCAAGTATTATGGATGATTCAAACACTTGTAGACTTGGAGGTAAAGTATAATGCATCGATCCCAATTCATTGTGATAATACTAATGCAATTAGTGTGTCAAAGAATCCTGTATTTCACTCCAAGACCAAGCATATACCCATCAAGTATCACTTCTTGAGGGAACAGGTAACCAACACTATTGTTTATTTTCATTATATTCCATCCAAAGATCAAATTGTTGATATATTCACTAAATTGCTTGCAAAAGCTCAGTTTGAGTACAGACGCCCAAAGTTGGGCATGATCCTGTTATCAAGTTAAAATAGTCTATCTGATTAGGGGGAGAGTGCTCCTAGTATATCTGATCAAGGGGAGCACATAGTCACTTTCTGTTTTCTTTGACATTTATGTCAAAGGGGGAGAAAAAGGTGTTGTCTGTATGCTACAGTTGGAGGTCTAAGAAAAATAGTGAAGCCTTTCAATGTTTCCATCAATGCAAAAGGGGGAGATTGTTGGCATGTTTACAGGAAGAATGTGCTTGTCATTGATGGCAAGAACAATAGCGAACCAAACCTCAAGAGCGTAGAATATGATAAATCTCAGAAGAGATAGCGGTTTCCAGAAGTGTAGATGAGGTCCAAGAGACAAACTCATAGGAGGAGCAAAGTTCAAGACCCATGAACACTTAGAAAACCTTATAATTCAGAGAGATCAAAAGCTCAGGAGGAAGAGAGACAATGGTCGTTGGATCACCAATCCAGAGGACCAACAACCGTCAGATTGAATTAATGGAAGGATAGGATAAGCGGGGCAAAATGATTGAGAATTCAATCACCCGAATTTTCGTCAGCCGTCGGATCGAAATAAATGGAAGGATAGGATAAAAAAATATGGAGAGATGTTGGATTTAATCCAAGGCAAATATGAATCACAGACAAATCGAGCCGTTGATCTAATATCTTGATCAACGAACAACATTCGTTTCAGGTCTAAAGATGCTAGGAAGTTACGCTCTGGAGAAATCGCTTCGAGATTTTCTGTTTGAGATTTGAAATCCTCGAAACCTGGAGAGCCAATGTAAATCTTGATCATCCGATCATCTAAAATAGATCTTAGTTTTCATATCATCTGGATTAAATCTCAAGTGTCGAATCATCTGAGGTGGATCTGGGCCGTCTGATACAGAAGAGATGTGGCGTAAATTTGTGGACTCTGAGTAAAGACCCGAAGTAAGCCTCAACTGTCTGATTCAAGGACATGTGGCAGACCATGTAAATAAGAACATGTGGTAGACCACATCAACAAGGACAAGTGGTCAACCACGTTAGCAAGGAAATGTGGTAGACCATGTCAGCGAGTGACACGTGGCAATCAATTGGCCCGTGCCAAGTCAACAGTTGACATGTGTAATGTTACGTCACTCCAGGAGATTTTCTTCGAGAGTTTTACCACCGACAAATGACAAAATTCCCGAACTCACAAACACCAAAGACCCAAAGAAGACCCTGGTCATTGATCACTAGGAGGGGTATGTGTTAGAAGATTATGAATTCGGGAGAAAATACTATAGGAAAACATGAAGGAGAAAGGTTTGAAATCACTGAAGCTCGAACAACCGAAGCAGCTGGGAGTCGTCGATCTGTGAGAGGACATGTGTCACTAGATTGCAAGCTCCGAGTAAAATGCTCAGAGGGAATCCGAATGAGGAGAAAATAAAATATGAGAATGCCGAAGGGCGAAGTCCTAGAGTGGAGGATATTCGTTGGATTAAAGAGGAAATATGTTAGCAGATCTTCCATTTTAGAATGTATCTAGTGAGAAGAAACGAGAAGTTGGTATTTGAAATCTATGGAGTCTGGAGACCCGAAGGAGATATCGACTATTAATCCGAGAGGGACACGTGTTAGTGGATTGTCAACTCTAAAAGATTGACGTACATTTGAGAGTTGAAACTCTCGAAGCCCAGATCATGAAAGCAATCGTAGCCATTGATTTGGAAGGAAGCTACGTGTCGACAGATCATGGAGATATGGGATCGTGCGTGGAAGGAGGAAAGGAAGGCAGATAGAAATTGTTGATTGAGTAGCATCGCCAAGGGATTGGATATCAATGATCATGCTCAATTACGAGGCCAGAACATGCTCAGGTCTTAATTTTTATTGAGCGAGCTGTAATCAAAACCACAGTATCGCCAAAGGCATACGTGGAGATCTGTAGTGAATTGCGGGATAAAAAGTGGGTTTCCCTCAAACCACCTTTGGCCTCACCTGCAATCACGTTGTCACATGATATCATCACCCAAGTTCATATCAAAAGAAGGAGATAGCACTCACTAGACTGAGATCGCGAAGCACTCGGAAGTTAGGCATGTGGTCACAACCATGGTCACGTTAACAAAGGTTAAGGGAGGAGCTAGCACATCGCTAGGCTCCACTTCAGATATCGGGAGTTGGGAGAATTGAGATGTCTCATACCAAGATTCTCAAAGTCGCAAGTCATGAAGCACCTTTTGGTTAGGCATATGGTCACCGCCGATGTTCACGTGAAGGAAGGGGCTTAGAAGCCAAAGAAGCCAAAAATGACTGGTTGTAACTGATAGATAAGACAAAGAGTTGCAACTGCCAAAGAAGCCAAGGAATATTTGGATAATGACCACTGATGATGAACAGATTCATAATAACCACCAGAGAAGATGAAGAGTTGTGATGATGATCTGGCAGAGAACTGTCCGTGAGAGAGACATGCAGAACAGATAAGAGAGTGTGTTTTTTTCATAGTGATTCATGTGGGTAGGAGGAGACAGAGTGAATAACTTGAAGGGGAGATCCATGGCATAGTGAAGAGAATGAAGAGGAAACAAAGAGAATAAAAAGAAGAAGAGAAGTTGAATAGGAGGTGGTGTTGAGCGCAGAAGGAAGAAGAGAAGAGCATAGAAGCTGAACAATGCATAAGAAGAACAAAGCATAGAAGATGAAGAATGCAGAGGAGACATGGAACTATAACAGATCATATCAGAGACAAAACAAGTAAAGTTTTGTAAAATTCAATCAGGGTGATAGGGTGGTTCTAGGGAGGAGTGCATTCCTCTAATTCTAGTTGGTGCTAGAAGATATTCTGGGAGTTGGTGCTTCTATCTAGTGGGTTCTAGAGAAACCTGGGAGTTGGTGGTTCCATCTAGTCAGTACTAGAGAAATTTGAGAGTTGGTGCTCTCTGCAAGTTGTAGCTTGCTATCAGAGGTTGTACCCTCGTATTTGAGTTGGAGCTCAAAGACTATGATGTACATGAAAGTCGGATCTTGATTGACATCCTAAGAAGAAGAGGGTTAACCCCTTTATGGGTTTCCTCAGGAAAATCAGTGTCTCTATGTATTTCATGTGATTGATCATTGCATATATATGAATGTTAAGTTATCAACAACACATTAAATAATAATCTAGAAATAATCAGAAAATAACAAGAAAAGTTTCAATCTTATATACATAACTGATTCACCCCTCTCTCAGTTATATTTCAAACAACTTGGTCCATTTGATTTAGTCAAAGTTTTTTCACAATGTAACAGTTATGCATTCACATACTTTATTTAGAAAAACTTGTAACTGACAAGATTTTGATATGGTCAATTTTTGTCCACAATATAACCTTCATACTTTATTTAGACAAAATCGTAACTAACAGGATTTTGATGTGGTCAAATTTTGTCCAAATTGTAACTATTACGCATCCACATACATGAAGGTGAACTTAGGAAAATTAGTATAAGTATGGATGTGCTATGATTGTGGATGTGTGTTTGAAGTGTGTGTTGTGGATACAATGAAGGATCAAGGTTCTAAGGATCTGAACCAGATATATATCAAATCACCTTATAGAGAAAAGTCTTGAGAAAAGTCAATTTGCATAGAGAAATTGTTTAGAGAAAAATGAATACATGGAAGCTATAAGTTCTATAAAAGACTCCTAGTATACTAGTAAATTTTAAAAACATGTTATTATTAAAACACATGATGACTAACAACTTCGTCGAAGCCAAAATTTGATGGCACCAAGTCTTAGTTTCCAAGTTCCATATCTTTCACTAGCTGGTGCACTATTTGTTCTTTCTTTAACTCCCCATGGGATAAGCTAGCTTACAATATTTGATTTGAATTCCTTGACTGTGTTTCCTTTCTTAAATTCATAACCATGTTGCTCAAAATTCTACATTCCAATTCTAGGGTGGTTATATGATTTTTATGTTGAACTAATGTGCTCATAATCAAAGCAATTTGAGAGATATCTTGGTGGTCATTTTCATGCACCGTTGCAATGATTGAGAAGAGGGAGGACCTATTGCACTGTATTTTCTCTTCATGGTTCCTCAACACCCTTCTTATTTCTTACAAATCCATGTGGTCCATTGAAGAAAACTCTAGGCAAACCCACTACCAAATGAAGAACCATAATTTCTTAATATTGTTGACATCAAACATAGAAAGACAACTCAGTCAGAATTTATTTCAAACACCATCACTGTTTCATAATTTCCTAGATTGCATTGAAATAGTGGAAGCTAGAAATACTTGGACCCCTTAAAATTCCAAACTACACCCAATCACAACCTAATATTCTTGATAAAATGATTACAATAGCACAAACCTCTACAGAGAAACATGACATTGATTACAAATAGTATGCTCCCTTAATGATAAGAAAACATAGAAACAAAGGAAAAGAAAAATTTCCACCAAGGAGGCCACTGAGATTAAATCTTACCATACCAATTAAGCACTCAATAATGGGGTAACCTCCAACTTCATGCTTTAACTGGTGATCAAATCCTTGAAGTCAAAATCCAAGTTCCTTAGGACATTTGCCTTACCACATATCCATTATCCCTCAATGAAAATGATATCCAGGCTTCTACTTCAAATTCATGCTACTCCTTAATGCCAAGCATGTGGAGGAGAACCTTATTCATGTCACACTACTTGTAATGCAATGTCGTGGAGACCCATATTTGCTCGACATAGAGAAGTTTAATGAAACATATTTCTCCTCCTATTTTGATGCACATTAGTTATGGTATTTATTGGTGCCCAATAGACTCATTAATCCTAATGTCCCCCTCTTTTAGCTTGGAGGCCTCATTGGCATATACATACACTTGTTGAGTATTCTCCCTCAAAACTTGATGGAAGGATACCTTTTGAAATTTCTCAATCTCCTTGCGAGCCTGAGCTAGGATAGAAGAAAGAGAATAATTAGTTGGAAGGGATTTCAAGAAATCCAATTTATTATTGCACTTGAGTCTCCTACTATGATCAAAATATGGATTTTAATATCATTTGATTTATGCAATTCTTGTAGCAAAGAATAAGCTTCAACTTGATTATTAGAATCTTTTCCTAATCCCAATACGTAGGTTGATTTAGTGTTTCCTCCAAAATCTATGATGATCACCTCACACATACTACCCCTATCTAACAATATTATTCATATATGAAATTATTGATTTGTGTACCATCCACGAATTAACATCAACAAATTGCATCAATATAATAGAGATGAAAACACAAAAAAAATCCTAAAATAATAGAGAAGGCACCCTACAATGAGTTCTTGAATAACAACCGAAGCTAATCGACCACAATAGCATCTCTTCAATGATAGAGTAAAATAACATGATTTATTATAGTTTCAACCAAACACTTCATAATTCTATGTCATGCAAGAAGTATGTTTAAGACTCTAAAATCTTTAAAAGTGAAATGAAAATAGCCTACAAGTAATGAAAATATCTAGTTTTATAGGAACCCTATGAATTGTTTCCTTGACACGATATCGTAGTATACCACTTCTTGTTGTTATGCAATGGAAGAATACATAAAAATGGATTTGAATGGCACAATTACATAATAGAGTAATCAACAATCACATGAATTAACAAAATGATTTTACGTGGTAAAACCCTGTATAGGAAAACATCCATGGGACAATGATATTCAGTTTATTTATTGTTCAAGGGAGATATTACATCATCCAGACAAGACTTACACACACTCAACCTCTCTCAAGAATATTTTCCTCTATGGGTGTACACACACACACACACACACACACACACACACACACACACACACACACATATNATATATATATATATATATATATATATAACAGTTCTCACTCAGTTACATAAAACTGATTACAATCAATGTGATCCTATCCTTATTCTAATTCTAGTTGATTTGATCCAACTAAATACAGAATAATAGGGGCCAATTTTTTTTCCCAATATCTAATACATGTGTAAATTGGTTGGAATATCTCAACAATCTCCACCTTGACAACAATTTACCTAAATATCATTGTCCAATTTTTTTCATCACCTATGTTGCAAGCCAAGAGAAGCCAAGCACCACTACCACTTCTCTAATAACATTGGTTTCGTGAACAAATCTGTACGATTTTCTAGAATATGGATTTTCTAAGGAATCACTCCACCTCCAACATGTTTTCCAAAATAATTCTTTGAGACATATGTTGAGGTAGATCTCTTTCTATCCAAAAAACCTGCAAAGTCTAAATTACAATTATCACAGATTAACTCACTGTAACCATTATAGGTGAGACTTGTGCCTCTAAAACTCAGAAGCATCCTGTTATCACTCCAGGAAACTCTCCTAGGCTGTAAGTCAGAGATGTCTGGTAACTAACTCTTTTTGGAAAATATTTTCTTAATAATTGATGTGGTTTTTGGATCAAGATGAATATGTAGGGACTGGACTGTGTGTTCGAGACTGTATAGAAATATAAAATCTCACAAGGCCTTCTAGTAATGCAGTCAGACAAGGTTTGATTAAATGGAAGAGAAAATAGCTATCGAACCAGATTATACTCATATAAAACAAGCACAATGAGTTTAATAACTAAGGAAATATCTTATGATTATCAACTTAATCAATCAATAGTGAGATGATAGTTACATACAGATTGAATGAGCATCAATAAAGAACCTTCACTCACAAGATATCAGAGAATAGAAAAGAAAATCTGACAACACAACTGAAGGAAGCTTGCAATTTTTCATATAATAAGAATAGGTCTCTCTTACAGTAGCAGCATGTAGAAAACAAAATCGAACCCCCGGTTCATCTTTCATCCTAAGATTTATATCATTACAAAGTCGTTCTAAGATCCTAAAAACAAGGATCAAATATACTAAACATAGTAACTCAAAATTCAGTTGCAAAAGAAGTGGGATGCTTCCCCAAAATGAGGACAATCCCAGATTTCTCTCTGTTGATTGTTGGTGTAGTGTAAAACAGCCTCCCAAGGCTAGATGATGACTCTCAAATAGAGACCAAGTCGAATTTGCTGAAGTGGAAGGGTGTCCTGATTTTCTGTCTCAAAAATTGTTCATAAACCTTTGAAATATCTCCTTTCTTCCCAATTTGTCAAAAATAACTTTTGGGCTAGACTTGATAATTCATTAGACATTCATTCGCAAAGATATCAAATCTTTTCATCTCAAAAATCCTTGATCTGTGTAAAAACTCGTCCAATTTGGACACACAGGCTTTCGGTGGTTATCTGGGAAAGTTTCTGGTTGAGTTATCTATTGAAAGAACCTCTTTCGGTGGTTAATGAACAGTCGTCCTGTTCGCCTAAACCACCAAAAGTTAAACTTTGAAGAAAGTTCAAAATTGCAAAAATGTTGCCCTGGCTCCTCTTTAATGCTCAAGATATCTTAGATGCTACAGCCCTGGTTCGTGCAGACCTACAAACTTTTGCTGGCTGTATAGAGGGTTCTGGTGTATCCATTATGGTGGTGGCTAAATTAGCTAAGGTGTCCAGCCCAGTTTGCTCCTCTTCTGGTGGTTTAAGTTCTTTTAACTTGAGCCTCAGAATCCCGAGCTGCCTGTATAGTTTCATATTTTCTCTGATTAAAACTCTGTTTCTATCTTTGATTTTGTCATGTTTTTCTTTAAGATTTTGATTCATTTTGAACAGTTTAGCATTTCTCTTAGTGAGGTCTATGTTGGCTTTTTTGATTACCTCTCTAGAACTTCCATTTCATAAATCTCTTGTAGGAGCTTGTTGATTTTCTTTGTTCTACCTTTCTTTAGCCTGCTTGAAGAGGCTTCTGCTTTTGGTTGTTTATGAGTCTCTGGAAGACTTGATGAAGGCAGATTTGAATGAGAACCTGTATCCTATCTGATCTGCAAGTTATCCTGTGTCTTTGCCATCCCCTGCTCTGATTCAGAGTCACTATAAGGTAGATTGAGAAGGTTTTTTCTTGTGGCAGAGTTTTTTGATTGTTTATCTTCAAACTGTAATTTCCTCTTGATTCCTCCCTTCTTGCTAGGGGATGCTTTTATAGGATCTCTGGGTATTGAGATTCCTTTCCTTTTCCTGTGACTACTCTTGGGAGTAGCATCTTTTCTGCCTATAGCATTCTTAGCTTCTATCTCTGGAGGTCTTTTTGTTTGAAACTCATTCCAAAACAAAAAGAAACCCCACTCAATTTGTTTCCTCTGCAGAGCTTCTCTCACAAGAAGGGTAATCAGCCCATGATGTGATAATCTTCTTACAACTTTAGCAGGCTGGGCTTTCACCTGTCTTACCATCTTAGTCAGGGTTTTATGAAAGAAGTAAGGCATGTTTATGTGTTCTCTACCTATGAAATGATTTAGCAGTTTAAAATGGTAATACATTACCCTGTTGTAGCGCCCCTCACAAGTGATATACACCAAAATTTCCCTCAGCAGGGACTGCCACTTTGGTTCCAGATAGGACATGGGAATATCCTTCTTCCAGGTCAAAGCTTTATGCACTAGTAACAAATATGACTTGAATTCAACGTTAGATGGAGAGGTGGTTTTAAACCAACATTCTCCGGTTCTAGGTAACCCTGTGCATTCAGCAATGGCTGCTTCGTCGATGATGATTTCCTCCCTGCCCACTTTAGTAATTCTTCCATCATAGGAGAGGGCAAAACTTTCGGCCACCTGTTGGTGAAATGCTGTCAACTTCTCACAGTATGAAAAAACTCCAGTTTGTCTGAAACACTCTGCTACTTCCAGATGTGCTTCCAAATACCCAAAGCCATCCACCTCAGATCTCAAAACAGGACTTGCTTTCGACATGGGTCGGTGTTGACTGTGCCTAAAACTGATAACCTGACTAGGTTTACTTGACTCAAGATGCTTGCTGAACTCGGTGACACTTTGACGATTGCCAGAGAAAGCGGGATCAGAATTTTTGAGATACGATTTTACTGATAAAATCGTGAGCTTATGGTTGTCTTCAGCGATCTTCGGGATTCATTATAACTCATCGAGTTTTCAGATGAAGGAATGACCTGGTAATGATGGCTGACGTACTAGCCACTGAAATGGAGGATAGATCCATGCAATCATACCTGCCAATCACCGTTCTGCGTGGATCTGAAATGATCAATGCGATGGATAAGACACAGTTGCTTCAAACCTTTCGGATGGTCGCCACGAATGTGCATCATCTCCCGCATGGCAAGCTTTCGACGGTTGTATTTCTAATCATTGCGTTGATTTTTGACATCTAGCTCGTGCGAAAGCACGAGCTTTCATTTTTCCCGTTCAAACGCTTTCGGTGGTTACTTGCCTTCTGCTTCGACCCCTTATCTGCCGAAAATGAACACTTTCGGTGGTTAATGAGCACACTGGAGGCTCGCCTAAACCACCAAAACCTGATATTTTGCCTTTTTCTTGACCAAACCAAAATCAACATTTATTTTTGAGATTATTTTCAAAATACAGACTCTCTAACCTATTTACAAAAATTTAGAAATTAAATTTAGATCACAACCTATCATCTAAAAAGAAAATAAAATCCACCAATTTATTTGAGGAGTTAACACATCCATTTCACTATTCCGCCTGAATTTTCCATGTGTCTGACAACATCAATTGAATGTGAAATATATGGTCTTAACCATTTCATTGCATCCAACATGCCTCCTACTAAATTGACACATGGTTTACAAAACATAACCTTTTCTTCTTTATAAACAAGACCTAAACTTGAAGAAAAATTATCATGGAAAGAAACAGGGATATTAACAAGTTTCACAATGTTCATACTGAACTTCATCAATATCAATTTTTGTTATGCTAACCATAACTTACTATGTATTCCTTCTCTGTGTACTTACTTCTATGCTCAAAATTTGTTTTTTTTCTCCTTGATCCTTCATCTGAAATGCCATGTCCAACTGAGCCTTTATCTTACTGATACTTCCTTTTGACACTTTGAGTTCTCCACCTTGACTTGCATACTTATATCCACTAGAATCCAAAACCCCGAATGAAATCAAATTTAACTTAATCTCAGGTACATATCTAACATTTATTAGTTCTCTAACAATACCATCGAAAATCCTGATTCTAATACTTCCAACCCCAACAGTTTTACAGGGAAAACCATTTCCCATAAATACTACACCCTCATAAATAGATATGTAAGAAATTAATCAGTTTCTATGTGAGCACATCTGGTGGGAGGCACCCGAATCTAAATTCCATTCACCCTAATATTGTAAGCTACTAGAAACAAATAAAACTTCATCAATCATACATGGATTTGTGACAACCAAATTTGTTTCTTTCTTAGATTTCTCCTCATATTCTTTTCATTTCCAACACTCTTTCTTGAGATGCCCTGTTTTGCCACAGTACCAACATTTTACTCTACCCTTTCTTCCCCTTGACTTATATTTTGAAGAAATTATCTAGTTCCGATCTTTTTCTTTGGTTCGACCTTTGACCAACATCACCTCTAAAGTTGAGGTTTCTTGAATAGATTTTCTCCTCATCTGGTCATCCAACAAAGCTCTTGTTAGCACATAGAATTTTAGGGGTAAAAAAGAGTCACTTTGGTTTTGTTTTTTGAGTCATAGGTTTTTACAAGTCCTAGGTTTTTGGGTCTCTTGTTATGGTCATAGCTTAAAGTTTGATTTGAATAAGATAATTTTGGTTCAACCTTGGTTTAAGAGTCTTGAAGTAAGTAATTAGACATCATGACAAGGTAAATAAAGTCCCTATGAGTCACACATTACATCATTACATTGACATGTCACACCTCCATCTTGTACACAAGTTTCCCCTTGTCACCATCCATCCATTTGAATGTCAAATCCAAGTCAGTTGTATCTGCTGCCAACTCACTAGGAGAGTTCACAATGTACTCTAAGTACCTCATGCATTCATTTATCATTATTGCAATTAAACGATCATTTCAAAGAGTATTTTATTATTTTCAAAGCCTAAATTTAACCACTTCTTCAGGGATTATTTCATAAGATCTACTAACAGTTTCCTCGAAGTGTGAAAACTCTGTTTGAACTTGGTGTTACCAACTAGCACTACCAATTGGCTGAATAGGAGAGTTGGAGCTTGGTTAACTTGCAAACATATCAATTCAAATTCATAGATATCAGTATCAATCTTAGGTTTACCAGGAACTCCTTGAGGATATACATGTTGTTTAAAGGTTGAGAGAAGGTTTTATGCTAGTTTATCTATCGATATTGTGAATTTATGCAGGAGCATCGCTCCACCTCAACATGCGCCACTTGATTAGCACGATTGGTGCACATTCAAGGAAGGGAGAGGTGTCACCCTCTCATTTTTCCTTCGAAATCCAAATCATAATTAAGGAAATAAATGTTGATGGTAGGAGGGATCTGTATCTGATTTGGATCAGATTTCCATCATTGTAAACTGCCTCATTAGTCATTCATTTTGAATGGTGATTAGACACCACTATCTTATGTTGGAGGGAATCTCATCGAACCCCTCTTGTACAAATTCTTGTATTTTATGCCCGGTAGAGGCTGCTGGAGCTTGACGAAAGATAATTGTATCCAAGAGAAGAGTTGAGAGCCAAGAATCAGTCATAGTCTAGTCTCACATATTGTAATAGACATTCTACCATTAATAGAAAAGGAATAGATTTTTTTGTTTGTCAATTTCTATGTAATGGATGTTTAGTTGTGAATGTCATTTGTATGTGTTTATGTTGTAGATGTATGTTATAAATCATCTACAAGGATAGAATTATAACCTTATATATGTGATTGTGTTGAGTTAGTTTTGGTTCTCGAGGCTAAGTGAAAGGAGTGTGTGATAGAGGGTGGAAACTATGTGAGCTGACGCAAGGAGTGCGTGTATAAACTCATTAGGGTCAGAAGAGAAGATTCCAAGAGGGCACACCAGGATAATTCATAAACTTATAGGGGAATTTCAAGGTTCTTGAATACCTTGGGAAGAAATACTACGTGGGAGAGATAACAACGCAGAGTTAGTGAATAATCTGTAATACTTTGCCATGAGGGCATAGAAAAAGTGTGAGTGCACATAGAAGAAACACATTATGGAGTGTTGGAAGAGTTGAGAGAACCCTAGGGTTACTGAATACTTTGAGGAAAGAAGGCTTTGCAAGAGTGCATCGACCAAGGAAAGGAGATTCCTTAATACTTTTGGAAGGGCTCAAGGAGAAGTCGTCAGAAGGTCGAGCCGAGTCCAAGGATTGCACCAAGGATGAAGTAAGTTAATCTTAAAAGCTCAGGAGGAAGGGAGTTAAGTTTCCAAGAGGGCACCATAAGGTCTACAAAAGGACGCAGGAGGACTGAGAACCTTGAAATTTTCAAGACGAGAAAAGTCACGGGAGTGTTAGCGCATAAATCTACAAGGAGAGCAGAAGAAGGGCCGAGAACAGTCTAAGTCTCGGTCATAAATTGTGCTAAGTGTGCAAGAGGTTAGAGGACTTGACGAAGTCTCAAAGACCATGAAATTGTCCATCATCGAGAGGAGACATGTGGAAAGAGATCAGGAGATATGGGAGTTGGAGCTCTGGGAGGTTTTCCAACAACAAACATAAGTCTTTGCGAAGTTGCAAAGAGTAGTTTGAATCCAGACCGTTGGATCTGGAAAGGACGCGTGGAAGCGATCCACACAATTTGGAAGAGTAGCACTTTGAAATTTTACTAACAAGGAGAGAGAAAGATCATCGAAGCTCCGAAGAGTGGAGTATATCTTGGTCGTCGATTGTCAGGAGGCATGTGGTGTTAGATCATGGAGTTTTGAAGGAAGTACTCAGAGAGAAACCAGAGGGGGACAAGCGAGATAATATCAAAGGTTGGAGTCCGAATAGATCAAAGTCATCGATCTGAAGGAGGGACGGGGACCATTGATCCTAATTCCATTTGAGTTTGTCATTGCAGAGTTCGTGAACGAAGGATTTAGTTGTTGTGGAAAGAGCCAAAGCCCGAAGCCCAAAAAGATTTTGTGGTTTAGCCCCGGGACATATCCCAAGGTCACATGATAGAAAGGGCCCGGAATGGAAATCTAAGTGTCACCTCCAACTTTCTTCGAAGGTCCAAGTAGAGAGCCTCGGGGTTAAGAGGACCCACACTTTGGAGAAAGAAGGACCTGTGATAAAGTATGTTGGGTTCTAGCAGGGAGCCAAAGAGTCAATTTGACTTAGGTGTTTGAATGATCCGAGATCGGGAGGTGGCACATCCCCAAAGGAGAGGGGAGGGGATTTGCAACAAGTGGTATCAGATATGTAATTTTGTCTGCAAAAGTGTAGGAAAAGGAGAGATGGTGAAATGAGATACTATGATACCAACAAGTGGTATCAGAGTCATATAGTTGATTTATGTAGTCAAGGAGACAGAGTGGGATGCTCTGTAGAGACTGTTTCAAGGTGTGCGATAGATGGTAGATAGCCAGGTGGGATGTAGGTGAAGAAAGATGGTTGATGAAGGTCATAAGCAAGGCTGAGGAGAAGACTTCCTGCATATGAGAAAAGTGGAGATGGACAAGGAGCTCAGTAAAATCCAAGAAGAGATGGAGAGGCTAGCATTGAAAATGCAACAGGAGGAAAAGGTACATTGGAGATATGAGTGGCCTTTGAAAAGAAAAACTAAGTGGATTTTTCGAAAGTTGTTAGCCAGGAGGTAGAAACAAGTGTTAAAAAGGTGGTTGAGATATGTGGAAAACCTCAATGGAGAGGGAAAGAGATACGGTAGAGGTCTCATAGATTTCTAGGTGGGCAATGAGAAGGGATCAATTGATCTCATAAAGTTCTAGGAGGGCAGAGGAGACATCCCAATTTTCCAGGTGGGAAAGGGAGAGGAGATGAGCTCAGCTGAGACTTCATGTCAAGGGGTGTTGAAAGATGGAGAGGAGGTGGAATAAATGCCTCATCCATATGAAGGTTCATGCAGAGCTGCAAGCTATGTGAATGAAGTTGATGACAAGTTGGAAACTCCCATCGCAGAGGAGAAGGATCGGAGGAGCGTTCTCTTTATTGGGGGAATCCATATGTTCCTTCCAAGCAGTCGAGGAGAGGTTAGCACAGGTGTTGTAGATGCAACATGAGGACAACAAGATGAGACTGTCATGGAGGAGAAGGAGCAGATGTTGAAGTCTACCCCAACAGAAGAGGAGCACCCAGTTGAATTAATCACTCAGTGGGAGATGGAGTCAAAGGCACTGGAGGTTTCGTTGGGCAGTCTAGAACCAGAAATTGGTTGCCATAAAATATCCATGCCAGAGGATACATACCAACACGAGTCACAACTCTAAGAAGTTGGAATGGGACCAGTCGAAGAACTGATAGGAGTTATTCTATCAAAGGGGATAGTTGAACAACAATTCAGTGGGGAGACTACGAAATTGGAGTCTCCAACAGAGTGGCCAGTCAATGCCACAAGGGATGAAAGTAGTGTGGGAGATCAGGATGATCTACCCTTAGAGAAACATGAAGAGTTGCAGCTAAGTAGACTTCACAAGGAGGACCAGCCGATGAAGCAGCTGGAGGAGGTGATATAGGAGATAAGGAGGTTGATGTTGATGTTAGTGGAAGAAGCAATCATCAAGGATAATATGGACAGAGGAGCACATGCACGAGCAACAGAGAAGATGCAAAAGAAACAACTACGAAGCAAAGGAGCAGGATAACGACTCCAAGAGAAGGTTTGGGATCCAGGAGGATTTCAACAGAGATGGGAAGATCATGAGAAAGAGCTCATGAATTTTCTTATCTGTGGAGTATGATGCAGGAGCATCGGTCCACGTCAGCATGCGCCAGCTGATTAGCATGATTGGTGCACATTCAAGGAAGGGAGCGATGCCACCCTCTCATTTTTCCTTCGAAATCCAAATCATGATTAAGGAAATAAATGCTGACAGGTTGGGAGAGTCAAGTCATGCTCTCACACAAGATACAGATAAGTTCTCCATTAAGTGATTGAAAATAGGAGGGATCTGTATTTGATTCGGATTAGATTTCCATCATTGTAATCTGCCTCATTAGTTAGGTGTTTTGAATGGTGATCAGACACCACTAGCTTAGCTTAGAGGGAATCTCATCGAGCCCCTCTTGTATAAATTATTGTATTGTATGCCCAGTAGAGGCTGCTGAATCTTGATGAAATATCATTGTAGCCAAGAGGAGGTTTGAGAGTCGAGACTCAGTCATAGTCTGGTCTCACATATTGAAATAGACATTCTGCCATTAATAGAAAAGGAACAGATTTTTCTGTTTGTCAATTTTTATGTAATGGGTGTTTAGTTGTGAATGTCATTCATATGCGTTTATGCTCTAGATGTATGTTTGAAATTGTTTATAGGGATATAATTATAACCTTCTATCTATGAGTGTGTTTATTTAGTTCTGGTTCTCGAGGTTAAGTGCAAGGAGTGCACGACAGAGGGTGGAAACTTTGTGAGACGACACAAGGAGTGCATGTCTAAACTCATTCAGGTCAAAAGAGAAGCTTCCAAGAGGGCACGATGGGATAATTCATAGACTTGGAGGGGAATTTCAAGGTTGTTGAATACCTTGGGATGAAAGACTATGTGGGTGAGAGCACAATGCAGAGTTACTGAATACTCTGTAATACTCTACCAAGAGGGAATATATCAAGTGCAAGTGTGCACAAGAGCAACACATTCTAGAGTGTTGTGGAATCGTTGAGAGAACCCCAGGGTTACTAAATACTCTGAGGAAGGAATTCTTTGCAAGAGTGCATCGACCAGGGAAAGGAGATGCCTTAATACTTCTGGAAGGGCTCAGGGAGAAGCCATCAGAAGGCTGAGCTGAGCGCAAGGACTGTGCCAAGGATGAAGTAAGTTCATATTAAAAGCTCAGGAGGAAGGGAATTAAGTTTCCAGGAGGGCACCAGAAGGTCTGCAGAAGGACGCAGGAGGACTGAGAACCTTGAAGGTTTCAAGCGAGCCAAAGTTGTAGGAGAGTTAGCGCAAAAATATGCAAGGAGAGAAGAAGAAGGGTTGAGAACAATCTAAGTCTCAGGAAGAAATTGTGCTAAGTGTGCAAGATGGTTGAGGACTTGTCAAAGTCTCGAAGACCGTGAAATCATCCATCATTGGGAGGAGACAGGCGAAGAAAGATTAGGAGATCCGAGAGGTTTTCCAAGAGAAAACAAAAGTCTTTGCGAAGTGCGTTTTGAATCCAGATCGTTGGATCTGGAAAGGATGCATGGAAGAGGTCTGCACAATTCAGAGGAGTAACACTCAGGAAGTTTATCGATAATGAGAGAGAAATATCGTCGAAGCTTCGAAGAGTGGAGTAGATCTTGGCATTTAATCGTCAAGAGGCACGTTGTGTTAGATCGTGAAGTTTGAAAGGAAGTACTCCGGGAGAAACCAGAGGGGGACAAGCGAGAGACTCCTGAAGGACGGAGTCCGAATAGATCATAGTTGTCGATTTGAAGGAGGGATGGGCACTGTTGATCCTCGTGCCATTTGAGTTCGTTGACATGGAGTTTGGGAATGTAGGAGTTAGTTGTTGTGGAAAGAGTCGAAGCCCAAAGCCCGAAGAGATTTTGTGGTTTATCCCCAGGACACAGCTTGAGGTTGCATGATAGAAAGGGCTCAGCATGAAAAGATAAGTGTCATACCCAACTTTCTTTGAAGGGCCAAGAAGAGAACCATGCGGTTAAGAGGACCCACACTTTGGAGAAACAAGGATGTATGATAAAGTATGTCAGGCTCCATCAGGGAGATGAAGAGTCAATTTGACTCAGGTGTTTGAATGATCCTAGAATGAGAGGTCCCATAGCCCCAGAGGAGAAGGAGGGAATTTTAAACACAAGCTATCCTAATTCTATTGATTCTAGCCTTCAAACCCACCTACATGGAATTTTGAAACCTGTCGATCAGTCCATACTGTTACCTTGATCCCATGCATATTTTCCACTACTAAGAAACCACTTTTCCTACTAAATTTCACCTGGAGCTGTGAACTAGCTAATTTGGCGCTGCGAATAGGGCATTGTGAACCCTCTGTTCTAGCACTGTTGAAACCTTCATCCTCTACATATTTAAAATATCTGTTTTGAGAGAGTGGATATGCACCCCTATCTAATTTTAAATCTATTTTTGGTCATTTGTTGAAGCAAGATTAAGTTGCACACATCATCAATGCTGCTAACTGATATTTATACTTGTTGGACACACCTACCATACTTAGAGGGGGGGTGAATGAGTGTGGGGATATTTTTCCCAAAACTTCCCTCTTACACAAAACTCATTAGTTAGAATTCGACATTTACTCATTACTCATTGTTTTCATTAATAATCAGTTAGATGTGAATACATATCAGCAACATATATCAACAATATATCATCAACAAATCGTCTCCACAAGGAACACAAGGAACAAAAGATGTATGTACAATTTTTTCTTTTTATTATGGACTTCAATCCGAGGGTTTTTCAGCAACAACTGAATAGAGTAAAACTCTACAATATCACTAGCTCTATATGCAAGACTCAACTTACATTCTCAACACCAACTGAGATGAGGAAACAATCCTCAACATATATCAATCTGTACCATAAACAAGAGCATCAACCATGCACCAACCTGTGCCATAAACAAGTGCATCCAACCATGTACCAAGTATATACCAATCATGTGTCAACTACTCATCAACAATGACTCATCAATATGTACCAACATCATCAACTATACACCTCATGTATGTGCCAACTCATCAACTGCTTGT
>JASDQU010014654.1:80458-94311 GCA_032191745.1 Picea mariana | reverse complement strand
AAATTACTCAAAAGGGGACACCATGTTGTAATTGCACAATTGTACTCACTAGATGTTCAAACATCTAGACCCAAAAAGTTATTGACAATCATTCCAAGGTATTTGAAGAGATTCCTAAGGGTCTTCCACCTACTCGAGATCATGACCATGCTATTCATTTTCAACTAGGAAGTGTACCACCTAAAATTACGCCTTACAGGTACCCATATGCACAAAAGAGTGAGATTGAGCATATGATTCAAGACATGTTAGAGGTTGGTATCATTGAACCTAGCCAAAGTTATTTCTGTTCACCAATGGTGATGGTTGCAAAAAGGGATGGTTCATGGCATATGTGTATAGATTATAGACAGCTCAACAAAATGACCATTAAAGATAATTTTCATATTCCTGTCATTTATGAATTATTATATGAATTGAAAGGAGCAATTTTTTTTACTAAGTTGGATCTATGGTCTACATATCATCAAATCATAATGAGGTAAGAAAACATTCCCAAAAAAACCTTTAGAACACACGAAGGTGATAATGAGTTTTTGTGATGCCATTTGGCCTTAATAATGCATGTTCAACATTTCAAAGTTTGATGAATTCTATTACCAAACCCTTACTCGAAAATTTTTGTTAGTATTTTTTGATGATATGCTAATCTACAACAAATCTCGAGAAGAGCATGTGCAACGTGTTGACATGGTGTTAAAACTATTGGAAGAGAAACAACTATATGAAAATCCTTCCAAGTGTTTTTTTTGGGTTCGAGAAGTGGAATATTTGGGTCATATTTTATCTCATGAAGGTGTCAAAGTGGACGTTAACATTTTGGACATATGTCTTTGTCCTTGTATTTTCCTGTACATGGAATGCAATCATTTGGACAAGCACGATATGGTATGTACTCAACACCCATTTTTTTTAGCAATTGCTTCGCCTCTTTAAAATGGTCAAGGAGAATATTATTACGTGGAAGAACCTTATCTTTGAATAACCTACGATCAGTGGGAAATAGAAATTTACTTTGTCGACAAGTATGTATGAAACCCTTTTTATTGTTGATTGTATGACAAGATTCATTAAAATATAGGGGACTTGATGGTTAGTTACCTCAATAGTTCCAAGAAACATGCATCTGACATACCATACATTTCTTTCAAGTTCTATAGTAACATTGTTGTCCTTAGTTGGGTAGCCTTTGACCCGTGTCCAGAGAGAGGCATGGTGTTATACCACAAATTGCCACAACAAATTGCATTTGTGAGATGACCTAGTCCATTACCTAGCTTGCAAACCTAAATCCCATTCTCCTTCATCATAATCATCTAAAAAACAACACTTGTTTTGCCATACACTATTTACCCATGTGAAAATTGTGTATATACGCTATTTTCCAGTGTACAAACTGCGTATATCCTTAATTTTGTGAACAAATAAAAATATTCCACATGTTTCGAGTGGGTTTTTCGGTTTGGCCCATTCCCAAACTTTCATTGACCCGTACACAACAAAATATAACCATATCAACCTATTTAGGATGGTATATAAGCACCTATGGGGGTATGGATGACGAGAGACAACCTTGGTGCAAGATTATGCTGACAATTTGCAAGCTTCCTTATTTCCCTAAACCTCTGAGTAGCAACCTCTAATCTGGAAACTTGTTTTCCAACATTCTTTCCTCTCTCATATATGATTGTAGGGTGTGTTAGTATGTCTTCTGAGTCATTCGAGGAAGAACCACTTTGTTGAGTTGATGTTTGAAGGGTCCCGTGGAGGAACCTAGGCATTTGGCTTTGAGGCAGTTTCGATGGTTAGAGTCAGGTTGTAACTACCTACTTATATTGCTTTCAATAAAAGAGTTATCTTTCCCTCCATATATGTGTAATTTTGTTCAATCTATTTATATATGTTAATTTGATTTACATATTTGAATTCACAGAATTACATGTATAACTTGATTTCATAACTACTTTGTTGCAGTATAGACTTGATCTCCTTTTGTAGGTTAGTACGGGTAGATATCAGGAGCAAGTCAAAGGTCGAGAGTGAGTAACATCATCAAATGTTTGGATACACAGTGTGACCTCTTCTATTCTCTCTTCCAAGCAGTTATTTTATTTTAAGTTTATGTGTGAGGGTAGGTTATTCCTTTTAAATACGGTTAGGCCCTGTTGTGACACGAACCCAAGGTCACCGGGTAGAAATCCCATAATAGAATCAACGACCATACTGGGGATCTTTTCTCCTAGTTTGGGTCAGTCTTAGGGTTCTTGTGTTGTCTTGAATTCTGTAATTTTCTTGTTTTCTAGACTTTCTTTCAAAGCATTTTCCATCTCAAAAACTGTTCCCAAGTGTCTAGAAGCTTCCATTTACAGTTGCAATCTCTTTCCTTGAGTATTGTGAAGCCATACGTGCTTTGTCTCTGCTTAAATCACATATACACATGATTTTCCTTACGTTGAATAGCATATGCACACTATTCACTGTGTTCACAGTCGCGTATCTATTTAAGAACTTGGTTTTTGGGTCTTTCTCTCAGTTTTGGGAAGATCTAAGTGTAAATTTTCAGACCCCAACCCAGTTTCAGTCTCGCTTATTTTTCCAGCCAATGTTTAATGCCCAAACCCAGTTTTATATCAGCAAATAAAAACTCAACAGAAAATTAATTTCAGAACTAAAACATGAGGATTCTAAACTTCGTTTATAATGCAGAAATAAAATATCAGCAGCATATAAAACTTGGAAAATTATTGACACGGATATTTTCGGTCTAACATCAACCCTGGAAAAACCCACAAGGGGAAAACCAGTGAGAGAGGGCTTTTTGTTATTTATGGGCTTCTAATAAATTCTTTTACAACATATTCATCTTCAGAAATTTTACAAACTTATCTGTACAGTCCTTTAGCTTGCTCCTCGATTTCTGAACCAAAAATCTGTACCACTTTACGGCTGTCACAGCATTAAATGTTATATGTATTGTCCTTGTTTGGCATGTCAAATATCTATTGCAGCTGTACGGAAAACCCAGCTGTGAAAATGTCCTGAAAATTGTGCCCAACACCTTGAAAAACATGCCCAAAATTTATGGCAGTACGAATCTCATTTTTTGTGCAAGTCTGTATGGATTGTACGGACTTTCCTCACTCAGAAAATCGTTCCCAGCACTCTTCTCGATTTCTATGCCTGAAATAGTTGTACGATGGTCTTGGAATGTGTGCCAATATTTCCAAAAATTCGTGTTGTTGTTCTCCTTGAAAACTGTGCACAATAAATGTTATGCGTCTCCTGAAATCTGTATTGTACAGACTGTTCTTTATTGTTGTATGTTGCCTTGTAATCTATGCTTGCTAGTTGCCTTGGGATGCATGCCTCTTCTACAAATGTTGCCTCTTCTCAAAAGATCGACCTCTCTCCTTCTCTTTCTCTCCAAAAATTGAATGAACAACCTCTCAATGGTGCACCCTCTAACCCTAATCAACCTCATGCTTTGTAGGTGAAGAGTTTCACATCCAACGGTTGAGATTGGATTAGATGGGTGGTTGAGATTGAGTGTCTCTTCACTCACCTCCTCACTAAATTCATAAAGTCACCTTTTAATTTGCATCTCACAAATTAAATGACTAGGGCCCACATTAGGCACTTTCTCACCCCTTAGGTGCCTAGGGATGAGAAACTCTCGCCTAGGTACTTTATTTTAATTAAAAATTTAACACTCCCTCTTATCGAGGAAAGTGTTACTCACCAATCCAAGCTTGTCCCTGAAAAACACAAACTTGCCTCTACTCAATGCCTTGGTGAGTATGTTTGCAACTTGCTCCTCTATAGATATGTATTGTAGCTCCACAGCTCCTCTCTGAACATAGTCACGGATGAAGTGATAATGAATCTTGATATGCTTAGACCGGTCATGAAAAAATGGATTCTCCAAGAGTTTAATGCAACTCTGATTATCACAGTAAATCACGATAGGCCTCAACTACACACTGAACAATCCCACCAGCAACGTGTGAAGCCAAAGGGCCTCACAACTGGCCTAATTGGATACCATATACTCGGCCTCTGCAGAACTCAAAGCCACTGACTTTTTCTTTCGACCGAACCAAGACACAAATACTGAGCCCAATCCGAAATAGCACCCTAAATTACTCATCCTATCACTGACACATCATGCCCAATCCGAATCTGTATAGCCAACCAAATGAACTCCATCTCCTCTCTGATAGTCCAGACCATAATCTACCGTACCATAAAGATACTTGAGCACATGTTTTGTTTCCACCCAGTGCACTCTCCTAGGCTCCACCATGAACTGAGTGAAAGTGTTGACAACAAAACAAATATCTAGCCTGGTATTGACCAAATACATCAATGACCCGATCAAGTGACAATACAAAGTGGAATCTACCAACAGTGACTCAGAAGCATGAAGCTTCTTCCAGTTGGTAATCATGACAGTGGTCATGGGCCTACAATCCTCCATCTGAAATCTGCTCAGAATGTCACATGCATACTTCTCCTATCCCTGAAAGATGTGTCCAGGCTCCTGCCAAACCTCCAATCCCAAAAAGTAATGCATCAGTCTGATATCAGTCATCTCGAACTCTGAATCAAGGCTCTCCTTGTAGTTGTTTATGAGTCTCTTTGCCCCTGTAATGAAAATATCATCCACATATAGTAAAATAATGAGAGGATCCTCTCCAACCACAATGAAGTATAGGTTGGGATCTGCCTCTCTTCTCAAAACCCAATTGCTNCCTTCTTCAGTCTACACACATGAGACTCTCTCCCATGCACTTCAAAGACCAATGGTTGCTCAATGTATACCTCCTCCTCAATAATACCATTCAGAAATGTGGTCTTCACATCCATCTAGTGGATCTTCCAACCCATCTCTGTTGCAATTGACATCACTGCCCTGATCGAAGTCTATCTAGCAACCAACGTAAAGGTCTCATCATAGTCGACTCCCTCAGCCTGTGAAAACCCCCGAGCCACAAAGAGATCTTTGTACTTCTCAATGCTACCATCTACAGCATGCTTGAGCTTATAGAGCCACCTGGAAGCCACCACTAACTTCCCCTCAGGTCTAGGAATAACTTCCCAGACATTGTTCTTCATGATGGAATTGTACTCTTCCATCATGGCATCTCTCCACACCTATCTACCAATAGCCTCCTCAAAAGTGGAAGGCTCAGACTCTCAAATACTGCTCACCATAGCGATGTAGCTGCAAAACCTCTTGGGAGGTTTACTCTCCCTCACTGCCTGTCTAGGATTGCCCATTGAACCCTATGCCTCCCTCAAAGTGTCTTGAAGCCACTTGGACTTCCTCCTCTCTGAAGTAGTGTCCTATGGAGGGGACTCTCCCTGCTCAGCCCCATCTCTTGAAGACAGTGATCCTGAAGTAGACTCTGGAGTACTCGATCTTGAACCCTATGGACCAGTAGCCTGTGAACCTAAAACCTGTGGCCCTATCACCTGTGAACCTGTCGTCCATGAAACTGGTGGCCCCAAAATCTGTGTCATTGTAGTCTATTGCAGACTCACCTGAATCTGTGGTGAAGACTTCTCACCCTTATCTATCCCTCTAGACATCCTAAAGGCTTTGTCCTCCTCAAATCTTGGATCCCTCCTCAAGACATTCTTCCTCAAGGAAGGAAGGTAAATACGGAAAGCCTTTGAAGTCTCACTATACCCAACAAATATCCCTCTCTATGTCGTGGGCTCCAGCTCTATCCTCTTCTCAGAAGGGACATGTGAATATGTGATGCACCCAAAAATATGAAGGTGCCCCACCTCAGGCTTCTTCCCAGAAAAATACTCCTCAGGAGTCATGCTCCCCACAACCTTGTGGGGACTCTTGTTATGCAAATAAACTGTAGTGTAGCATGCCTCATCCCATAGAAATAGTGGCAGCCCCTGATAATGTAGAATGGCTCTCGCAACACCAACAATGGCCCTATTCTTTCTCTCTACAACCCCATTTTGTTGTGGGTTGTAAGGAACAGTCAACTCTCTCTTGATGCCCTCTCCTGCATAGAAGTCCATGAACTCCTTGGAGGTATACTCACCCCCATTGTCCAATCTCAGGACTCTAATTTTCTTCCATGTCTGGTTCTCCACAAGAGCTTTGAACTCTTGAAACTGACTGAAGACCTATCCTTTGGTCATCATGAAGAAAATCCAAAACTTCCATGAGAAGTCATCAATGGATGCAACATAGTATAGAAAACTAGTCAATGATGCCAAAGACATCGGGTCACATACATCTGAATGTATGAGACCAAGAATCCTTGCTGCTCTACTGTCACTACTCAGAAAAGCAGTCTTGGTGTACTTTCCCAAAGCACACCCCTTTCACAACTCATGGTGCTCTGAACTAAAATCTAGAACTCCTGTCACCATCTCCCTCGGAACTCTCAAAGCCCCATGGTGCAAATGTGCCATACTCCTGTGCCATAGCTCACATAGGTCACTGTTGTTTTTGGTAGTATAAATCGATGCTCTCACTGGCTGGAAAAAAAACTTGTACAACTTCTCATGTCTAGTACCAATCACTTTGGACAAAGCGATGCTAGACCCCTTGGGGAAAAGGAGCACCTGCCCATCATGGAACAAGACCTCATAGCCCTTCTCCTCAATAGTAGAAACTGACACTAGGTTCTTCTTCATCCCCAGAACATATAGAACCTCTGTCAAAGACATGCGAGGCATAGAGTCCCTCTAAAATGATACGGTCCCGTAACCACCTGCCTTGACCTCCCGGTCATCTCCAAGCACCACCTCCACATCTGCAATCTCTGTAAGATTTGTCATCTGCTCACGAACCCCTGTCATATGGAGAGAGGCACCACTGTCAATATACCAAGTATTTAAATGAGTGGTCCTCGTGGATAGACACACAATCAAGGAAAATTCCTTGTCAAACTTGGTGGAAAACTCTTCCACCGCTGCTAAAGTTGTTGTTTGTTTCTTCTTCTTGTTAGGACACTGACCTCAATAGTGCCCAAACTTATGGCATGCAAAGCACTTGACTTTTCTCATGTCTTTCTTCCCTTCACCCTTGGGCTTGTTTCCTCCCTTTGGACCCTTTTCAAACTTCTTCTTGCTAGTGGTAGAAAGAGCTATATTCTCCTCCTCATGACCTGTAGATGAACTGCCATGTACATAACCTCTCTAGGTCTCCTCCTAAACAAAGTCATCCCAAAGATGTTCCCATTTGGGAAGCTTCTCCCTAGCAACAATGCCCTCCACAAAAACAGCCCATTGTTTGGAAACTCCATTCAATGTTGTTCTCACAAGCTCACTGTCAACTATGGCCTCCCCCACATCTCCAATCTCATCCCTCACCTGTGTCAATATAGTAAGGTATGTGACCACATTTTCAGCCTTGGTCATTTTTATGCTCTTTAGTTTTTCCCTCAAAACCATTTTCCGGTTCTCATTTGTACTCTGGTACAATTTAGTCAAAGACTCCCACATCTCATGGGCATTTCTTTTCCCCGTCAAGTGATGAATCAAATGGTCCTTGATGGAATCAAGAATAATCCTCTTAGCCTTGATACTCTTCTTAGTGTAAGCTGCAAGAAGGTATCACAATATTATGAGTTGTGGTATTTTCCACAGTATCCCACAACTTGTTTTCTTGCAAAAGCAAGATCATCCTCTCCTTCCAAGCACCAAAATTTGTTGCCCCGTCAATTATGTCCTCAACTCTCAAACCTATAGCCATTGACCTCATTCTACTGAAAATGACAAATTCAAAATTCTGCCATGTGAAGTGACTGTTGTCCCAACTTTCTGATTGCTGAAATTTCTGCTTCTTTTCAACTTAGCTCTGATACCATGTAAATTTTCAGACCCCAACCCAGTTTCAGTCTCGCTGATTTTTCTAGCCAATGTTTAATGCCCAAACCCAATTTTATATCAGCAAATAAAAACTCAACAGAAAATTGATTTCAGAACTAAAACATGAGGATTCTAAACTTCGTTTATAACGCAGAAATAAAATATCAGCAGCATATAAAACTCATAAAATTACTGACACGGATATTTTCGGTCTAACATCGACCCTTGAAAAAACACACAAGGGGAAAACCAGTGAGAGAGAGCTTTTTATTATTTATGGGCTTCTGAGAAATTCTTTTACATCATATTCATCTTTAGAAATTTTACAAACTTATATGTATAGTCCTTTAGCTTCCTCCTCGATTTCTAAACCAGAAATTCGTACCACTGTACAGCTGTCACAACATTAAATGTTGTACGGACTGTCCTTGTTTTGTGTGCCAAATATCTGCTGCAACTGTACGAAAAACTGAGCTGTGAAAATGTCTTGAAAATCGTGCCCAAAACCTTGAAAAATGTGCCCAGAATTTATGGCAGTATAGCCCTCCTTTTTTGTTCAGGTCCGTACAAACTGTACAGACTTTCCTCACTCAGAAAATCATGCCCAACACTCTTCTTGATTTATGTGCTTGAAATAGTTGTACGAAAGCCTTAGAATGAATGCCAATATTTCCAGAAATTTGTGTTGTTGTTCTCCTTGAAAACTATGCACAATAAATGTTGTACGACCCCTCAAATCCATACTGTACGAGTTGTTCTTTATTGTTGTTTTTTGCCTCGTAATCCATGCCTACTAGTTGTCTTGGGATGCATGCCTCTTCTGCAAATGTTGCATCTTCTCAAAAGATCGACCTCTCTCCTTCTCTTGCTCTCCAAAAATTGAATGAACAACCTCTCAATGGTGCACCCTCTAACCCTAATCGACCTCATGCTTGGTAGGTGAGGAGTTTCACATCCAACGGTTGAGATTGGATTAGATGGGTGGTTGAGATTGAGTGTCTCTTCACTCACCCCCTCACTAAAGTCATAAAGTCACCTTTTAATTTGCATCTCACAAATTAAATGACTAGGGCCCACATTAGGCACATTCTCACCCCTTAGGCACCTAGGGATGAGAAACACTTGCCTAGGTACTTTATTTAAATTAAAAATTTAACACTAAGTTGGATGTGCAGTATGTTCTGAGCCTTCTTGGTTTGATTTTGTCTTTGAATGTTGTATTAAGTCTTTGAAAACTTGAAACCTATGATCAAAATTTCTTGCTCTTTGCTTTCCATTCCTTTGGTTTTATTTTGGTCTCTTTGCTACATTTTGGGTTTTGGGATTTATACCAAAATTTTGTAAATTTTTCTAATTTTATACGTACTTGTGTTGACACAAGTCGCATACATGCACTACCTATATATAGGAGTGAACCACGTACATAAGTGCTAAATATGCGCTCTATAGAAGGCTAAACCATGTACATATGCACTTTGTAGAAGGATAAACCATGTATAAACTTCATATGCACTCCCTACAGTGATATAAATTTCACACATAAGTTTATATACGCTATTCACAGTGGATTGAATTGTGTATGCCTCCAAAGAGTGACTTTTTTACTTGTTTTTCAGCCTTGTTGAAGCCTTGTTTCAGCTAGTTTGGGGATCGTTTTTGGGGAGTTTGGTCCTAGAAGTTTTTCTAGCCTATAGAAGGTTGGTAAGGCATTAAATTTGAATGAAAAACAAAGTTTTTTAACCATGTTTTTCTCCCTTTTATCCCTTGGATTGCATGACTTTAAGACTAGTCTTATTGTCGGGATCTCGATTTTCTGGTCATTGTTGTGGTCATTTTTTAAACTTGAGTTTGTATTCGAGTTCAATACTTTTATTTTGTGCCTTCCTTGGATTTTTAAAACATAAAACCAAAAAATTTTCTTTCTGTTAGCATCTTTTGTTAGTTTTTCTTTGGTAGAAAAAAAAAAACTAGGTTTCTGTTAATTAGGTCTCTTTCTTTCTTTGCATTGTTTTGCATTGTTATTTGAAAAAGAAAAAAATATTAGCATAGGATTTTTGTTTTCTTATCATATTGAAATCATTTCAAAAGAAAAATAACAATGAACATCCTTTTGTTGTTTTCTTTTGGTTTTCTCAAAAGGCTACATTGTGCATTTGCATCAGAAAGAGAAAAGATTGCATTTCAAGATTTGAAGGATTGTTCACGCTTTGCTTTCTTGAAACTCTTTTTCATTTGAAGAATTAAGGTAAATTCCTCTTTTCCATTGTTCTTATAAATTTCATTTTTGAAGAGTCTCAAACAACATCAGTTTCACTTTCGTATCCTTTGAGTAATGAACAACCGCAAAAATGAACGCTAAACTTAAAATTTACTAGACTTTGTTTCTAGGGTCCATAAACAAGTTTAGGGTTAGGGCCTTGGAATAGGATTTGAGAGATAACTCTCCAAGGCCAATAAAAAAATATAGGAATCTGAGTTAGGGAGAGTCAAACCCAATTTTCATATAAGTGTGGTCGATAAACTCCTCTCACACAGGAGCCAAACACGAGGTCGTTTGAGGAAGAGTAAAGGAGATAACCCCTCCGAAAATCGACCAAGTGTAGCAGATTGAGAGTATTTGGGGGTTTTTCCTGAAGTGATACTAACTCATCTTGCATTAGTCCTCTACAAAATTTGAAATTGGTTGAAGTTTTCTTGAAGTGATACTGGCCCTCTTAGCGTCAATCCTCTGGAAGCTTTGGACCTAGTTCGAGATTTTCTGAAGTGACACTGGCCCTTTTGTAGACAATCCTCTGGAAGAGCTTCAGGCTTAGTTACCATGCCCATACATCCAGTCCGGATTGTTGATTTTACCCCTAGATTATGACTATGAGTTGGTGACCTAAGTTTATTTTCCTAGGGATCCCATAGGTGACTACGGGGGGTTTCCCATGGTACCTAGGGTAGATTTCTTATCACACTTTTTAGTACTATTGGAGGATGTCCCATGAAGGATGGGTACTTTCATCAGATAATGTTGGTTAGTGGAGGTCAGGATAACTTCTTCTCACCCCTTCGTTCATTGTTTCACGAGACTTAATCAACCTGTGCCTTCATCCAGAAGGTCCCTTTCCACTTTTTTATCGCTTTGGACTCAGGACCTTATCCACCTGGGTTGAAGATTTTGAAAAGTTGTTTTCTTGTGATGTTTCTCTTAGGACTATTTATTGGAGTGTTTCTTTGTATAGTTAGCCTTAGGTTGTGTTAGCATCACCGCTTTTGGATCGTTGATTCAAGGTGGTCAACCAATCATTCCATTGGTCGGGAAGGACCCCTGGTCTTTCTCTTGAAAGTGTAGAGCTGCCTCCTAGAAGGCATGGGTTTTTATACCACTGATTCACTAGAGTCAATGCTTGATACTTTTATGGACATGAACAATCCCGCAAGGGACGAACCTATGCATACGAAGGTCATGGCCAAAGTTCTTGAGGATACCAACCAAGAGACCAGTTCCCAAACATATTCTTGTTCTTTTTCATTCTTTGGAAACATTGGTGCCCCTTGATGCCCACTTTGAACATTCTTGGGTTGAATGTAGGACTATCGGTTTGGTTTTGGACCACTATGAATGTCCTGGATTCTCTTGATGTTTCTCAGATAAGCACCTTATGTCAAGGGCATCATACAAATGTTGATCCTTTACCTTTTGCATCCACAAATTTTACTCCTTCCCCTTCTCCCTCTTCTAGTGAAAGTCTTGCTACTAATAACCAGAAGTCTGAAAGGAATAGGAAGAGGAAGAGTAAGAAGAAGAAATCACCAACCTCTACAAGTCATGTTGGAGACCTATCACTAGCCTCTGTGAGTTATGTTGGGGACAGACAACTAGTCTCTACAAGTCATGCTGGAAGCACAAGTCTAGTCACTGCAAGTCATACTAACACTAAGTCACCAACCTCTTCTAGTCATGTTGGAGAACTATCACCAGCCCCTATAAGTCATGTTGGGGGAAACCCACTGACTACTGCAAGTCATGTTGGGGGCATTAATACGGTTGAGAATACTATATGTATATGACATAATCCCAAGTTCCCTTGTAATCTTTTCAAATGAGATCACCTTACTCATTTGGGGCCTGCTATTGCCATGGTACGAAGAGTGTGGTCCTTGTATGAAGGCCCTTCCAGTTCTGTGTCATATTCTAGTTGATGAAGTGATCATGTCGACCCCATCTTCGGTCGATACCAGTATCATTTTGGGGGGTGATGCATCTGTTGGGTATATATTATATTCTTTGCACTTGTGTGTGTGGGTGCGTCAGGTTCGACAACTTTGTTTTTGCTATTTTTAGCGGATTTTTCTATTTTAGAGGTTTTCTAAATTAATCCTGGATTAAGGGATTAGGGTTTTGGTATCTATGGAATACCTAAAAACATTGTATATATTGTATGGTGAATAGTGAAATTCGATATAATGAATATAAGAAAGGTTTTCCTGGTTGAGGGTTTCCAGTAAGAAAATCTTTGTGTACTATGTGAATGAGCCATTGATTAATTTTTGTTTTGCTTAAGAATCTATATGCATTGTTTTACTTCGTAGGTTTAAAACTTACATCATCTCTTGACCATGTTGTCTTGCATCCTATTCAACCAATGGTTGAGGAAGTGGTTGCACCGATGCAATCTTTGGTCGATCCCACTCTTCTCTTGGAGAGTGACCAATATTTCAAAGTGGTCAAGTCAACGCAATCTTTGGCTAATCCCACTCTTCTTTCGGGAAGTGATGCATCTTTCGACTATATATTTAGAATTTCTAGTTCAACACCTTTTGAATAAGGGGGCATTCCACTCTCTTCAAGTACGCTCCCTCCAAGTCCTATGATGGTTTCCTTTCATTGGAATGATCTTGTGGAGCCTTGCCTTCCTTCTTCTACACCTTTCCAAATAATGGTTCTGGTTGAATCTATGTTGAAAGAAATTTAACGATGTATTATAGATGAAGGATCCTCTACAAGTATTTTACTCTCCTCGACTTGGCAAGCATTGGGTTCTCACAAGCTTTTGTCATATACGAGTGAGTAGTTGGCTTTCGATAGAAGACCTAGTGAATGTTTGGGGATTCTTCCTCAGTCGCCTATCACCTTAGGTGGGAAGAATGTTCTAGTCAATATGTTACTAGTGTTGTTTTAGTCGATATGCTATGAAGGTTGTGGTGTCTACGCTCTTTTGTGCGATGTATTTCCCTCACAATAGAAGCATTGTCATGATTGTTCAACTTTCATCTAATAATCACCATCCTAGTTTGATTTCAGCTCAGGTTTTCCATTTGTGTTTTCCTATTGTTGTGGTGAATTCCCCCTACAAACAGGCAAAATCCCCCTTGTATCGGGTTTCCTTCGATCCAAAACAGAAGGAAAGCAAATGGACACTAACTTCCCCTTAAGACTATTTTATATGTTCATTAATGAAATCAAGAGAGAGAGAGAGAGAGAGAGAGAAATATAGATGGCTTACCTCTTTTCTATAGGTTGTCCTTGTTGCTCCAACTATTGAACTTGATCTCCAAGCTTTGAGTATGGAAGTAGCCCTCCTGTAAGAGATGAGACAATCCTCTTCTGCTACTATATATCATTAGATGAAAGTAGATTTATCTATGTTGGACTTAAAAAAGACAAAGATAAACATTCATGAAATGAACAATGTAGACATTAAGAGAAATAGGCCAAGTTATATATTAAAAGTGGAAAGAAATGGAATATTTACAACCTCATTGACGATGTTGCATCAATTCCTCCAAGCTCTCATTTTTCCAACCCCTTCGTGCATTACCATATGATAGGTATGATGCTATGAACTACCTCCTCACAAGATCAAAGGTTTGACACTCTGAAAACCCTTCCCCCAAGGTCTCACATAAGGAATTTAAATAATTTTCCATTTGAGAACTAACTCAACAATCCAAGGAGAAGATCACTCACTAGATCCATTAAATTGGGATCTCCAAGATTTTTAGGGAGAAAATATCTCTCG
>JASDQU010014654.1:66532-80177 GCA_032191745.1 Picea mariana | reverse complement strand
AAATTACTCAAAAGGGGACACCATGTTGTAATTGCACAATTGTACTCACTAGATGTTCAAACATCTAGACCCAAAAAGTTATTGACAATCATTCCAAGGTATTTGAAGAGATTCCTAAGGGTCTTCCACCTACTCGAGATCATGACCATGCTATTCATTTTCAACTAGGAAGTGTACCACCTAAAATTACGCCTTACAGGTACCCATATGCACAAAAGAGTGAGATTGAGCATATGATTCAAGACATGTTAGAGGTTGGTATCATTGAACCTAGCCAAAGTTATTTCTGTTCACCAATGGTGATGGTTGCAAAAAGGGATGGTTCATGGCATATGTGTATAGATTATAGACAGCTCAACAAAATGACCATTAAAGATAATTTTCATATTCCTGTCATTTATGAATTATTATATGAATTGAAAGGAGCAATTTTTTTTACTAAGTTGGATCTATGGTCTACATATCATCAAATCATAATGAGGTAAGAAAACATTCCCAAAAAAACCTTTAGAACACACGAAGGTGATAATGAGTTTTTGTGATGCCATTTGGCCTTAATAATGCATGTTCAACATTTCAAAGTTTGATGAATTCTATTACCAAACCCTTACTCGAAAATTTTTGTTAGTATTTTTTGATGATATGCTAATCTACAACAAATCTCGAGAAGAGCATGTGCAACGTGTTGACATGGTGTTAAAACTATTGGAAGAGAAACAACTATATGAAAATCCTTCCAAGTGTTTTTTTTGGGTTCGAGAAGTGGAATATTTGGGTCATATTTTATCTCATGAAGGTGTCAAAGTGGACGTTAACATTTTGGACATATGTCTTTGTCCTTGTATTTTCCTGTACATGGAATGCAATCATTTGGACAAGCACGATATGGTATGTACTCAACACCCATTTTTTTTAGCAATTGCTTCGCCTCTTTAAAATGGTCAAGGAGAATATTATTACGTGGAAGAACCTTATCTTTGAATAACCTACGATCAGTGGGAAATAGAAATTTACTTTGTCGACAAGTATGTATGAAACCCTTTTTATTGTTGATTGTATGACAAGATTCATTAAAATATAGGGGACTTGATGGTTAGTTACCTCAATAGTTCCAAGAAACATGCATCTGACATACCATACATTTCTTTCAAGTTCTATAGTAACATTGTTGTCCTTAGTTGGGTAGCCTTTGACCCGTGTCCAGAGAGAGGCATGGTGTTATACCACAAATTGCCACAACAAATTGCATTTGTGAGATGGCCTAGTCCATTACCTAGCTTGCAAACCTAAATCCCATTCTCCTTCATCATAATCATATAAAAAACAACACTTTTTTTGCCATACACTATTCACCCATGTGAAAATCGTGTATATACGCTATTTTCCAGTGTACAAACCATGTATATCCTTAATTTTGTGAACAAATAAAAATATTCCACATGTTTCGAGCGGGTTTTTCGGTTTGGCCTGTTCCCAAACTTTCATTGGCCCATACACAACGAAATATAACCATATCAACCTATTTAGGATGGTATATAAGCACCTATGGGGGTATGGATGATGAGAGACAACCTTGGTGCAAGATTATGCTGACGATTTGCAAGCTTCCTTATTTCCCTAAACCTCTGAGTAGCATCCTCTAATCTGGAAACTTGTTTTCCAACATTCTTTCCTCTCTCATATATGATTGTAGGGTGTGTTCCTATCCCTTATGAGTCATTCGAGGAAGAACCACTTTGTTGAGTTGATGCTTGAATGGTCCAGTGGAGGAACCTAAGCATTTGGCTTTGAGGCAGTGTCGATGGTTAGAGTCAGGTTGTAACTACCTACTTATATTGTTTTCAATAAAAGAGTTATATTTCCCTCCATATATGTGTAATTTTGTTCAATCTATTTATATATGTTAATTTGCTTTACATATTTGAATTTACACAATTACATGTATAACTTGATTTCATAACTACTTTGTTGCAGTATAGACTTGATCTCCTTTTGTAGGTTAGTACGGGTAGATATCAGGAGAAATTCAAAGGTAGAGAGTGAGTAACGTCATCAAACGTTTGGATACAAAGTGTGACCTCTACTGTTCTCTCTTCCAAGCAATTATTTTATTTTAAGTTTGTGTGTGAGGGTAGGTTATTCCTTTTAAATACGGTTAGGCTCTGTTGTGACATGAACCCAAGGTCACAGGGTAGAAATCTCATAATATAATCGGCAACCATACTGGGGATCTTTTCTCCTAGTTTGGGTCGGTCTTAGGGTTCTTGTGTTGTCTTGAATTCTGTAATTTTCTTGTTTTCTGGACTTTCTTTCAAAGCATTTTCCATCTCAAAAACTTTTCCCAAGTGTCTAGAAGCTTCCATTTAGGGTTGCAATCTCTTTCCTTGAGTATTGTTAAGCCATATGCGCTTTGTCTCTGCTTGAATCACATATATACATTATTTTCCTTAGGTTGAATAGCGTATGTACACTATTCATTGTGTACATAGTCGCATATTTATTTAAGAACTTGGTTTTTGGGCCTTTCTCTCAATTTTGGGAAGATCTAAGTGTAAATATTTAGACCCCAACCCAGTTTCAGTCTCGCTTATTTTTCCAGCCAATGTTTAATGCCCAAACCCAGTTTTATATCAGCAAATAAAAACTCAATAGAAAATTAATTTCAGAACTAAAACATGAGGATTTTGAACTTCGTTTATAACGCAGAAATAAAATATCAGCAGCATATAAAACTCGAAAAATTATTGACATAGATATTTTCGGTCTAACATCGACCCTGGAAAAACCCACAAGGGGAAAACCAGTGAGAGAGGACCTTTTATTATTTATGGGCTTCTGAGAAATTATTTTACATCATATTCATCTTCAGAAATTTTACAAACTTATCTGTACAATACTTTAGCTTGCTCCTCGATTTCTGAACCAAAAATCTGTACCACTTTACGGCTATCACAGCATTAAATGTTGTATGTACTATCCTTGTTTTGTGTGCCAAATCTCTGTTGCAGCTGTATGGAAAACCTAGCTGTGCAAATGTCTTGAAAACTGTTCCCAACAGACTGTACAGACTTTCCTCACTTAGAAAATTGTGCCCAACACTCTTCTTGATTTATATGCCTAAAATAGTTGTACGATAGTCTTGGAATGCATGCCAATATTTCCAAAAATTTGTGCTGTTGTTCTCCTCGAAAACTGTGCACAATAAATGTTGTACGTCCCCTCAAATCAGTACTGTACAGACTGTTCTTTATTGTTGTATGTTGCCTTGTAATCTATGCATGCTAGTTGCCTTGGGATGTGTGCCTCTTCTATAAATGTTGCCTCTTCTCAAAAGATCGACCTCTCTCCTTCTCTTTCTCTCCAAAAATTGAATGAACAACCTCTCAATGGTGCGCCCTCTAACCCTAATCGACCTCATGCTTGGTAGGTGAGGAGTTTCACATCCAACAGTTGAGATTGGATTAGATGGGTGGTTGAGATTGAGTGTCTCTTCACTCACCTCCTCACTAAAGTCATAAAGTCACCTTTTAATTTTCATCTCACAAATTAAATGACTAGGGCCCACATTAGGCACTTTCTCACCCCTCAGGCGCCTAGGGATGAGAAACACTTGCCTAGGTACTTTATTTTAATTAAAAATTTAACACTCCCTCTTACCGAGGAAAGTGTTACTCACCACTCCAAGCTTGTCCCTAAAAAACACAAACTTGCCTCTACTCAATGCCTTGGTGAGTATGTTTGCAACCTGCTCCTCTATAGATATGTATTGTATCTCCATAGCTCCTCTCTGAACATAGTCACGGATGAAGTGATAACGAATCTTGATATGCTTAGACCGGTCATGAAAAAATGGATTCTCCAAGAGTTTAATGCAACTCTGATTATCACAGTAAATCACGATAGGCCTCAACTACACACAGAACAATCCCACCAGCAACGTGTGAAGCCAAAGGGCCTCACAACTAGCCTGATTGGCTACCATATACTCGGCCTCTGCAGAACTCAAAGCCACTGACTTTTTCTTCCGACTGAACCAAGACACAACTACTGAGCCCAATTCGAAACAACACCCTGAATTACTCATCCTGACACTGACACATCCTGCCCAATCTGAATCTGTATAGCTAACCAAATGAACTCCATCTCCTCTCTGATAGTCTAGACCATAATCTATCATACCACAAAGATACCTGAGCACATGTTTTGTTGCCACCCAATGCACTCTCCTAGGCTCCACCATGAACTGACTGAGAGTGTTGACAACAAAACAAATATCTGGCCTGGTATTGACCAAATACGTCAATAACCTGATCAAGTGACAATACAAAGTGGAATCTACCAATAGTGACTCAGAAGCATGAAGCTTCTTCCAGTTGGTAATCATGGGAGTGGTCATGGGCCTACAATCCTCCATCTGAAATATGCTCAGAATGTCCCACGCATACTTCCCCTATCCCTGAAAGATGTGTCCAGGCTCCCGCCAAACCTCCAATCCCAAAAAGTAATGCATCAGTCTGATATCAGTCATCTCGAACTCTGAAGCAAGGCTCTCCTTGCAGTTGTTTATGAGTCTCTTTGCCCCTGTAATGAAAATATCATCCACATATATTAAAAGAATGAGAGGATTCTCTCCAACCACAATGAAGTATAGGTTGGGATCCACCTCACTCTTCTCAAAACCCAACTATTGCAAGCATCTATCCTCGAATACCAAGCTTTGGGAGCTTGTTTCAACCCATACAATGCCTTCTTCAGTCTACAGACATCAGACTCTCTCCCATGCACCTCAAATACCAATAGTTGCTCAATGTATACCTCCTCCTCAATAAGACCATTCAAAAATGTGGTCTTCATATCCATTTGGTGGATCTTCCAACCCATCTCTGTTGCAATGGACATGACTGCCCTGATCGAAGTGTATCTAGCAACCAGCATAAAGGTCTCATCATAGTCGACTCCCTCAACCTGTGAAAACCCCCGAGCCACAAAGAGAGATTTGTACTTCTCAATGCTACCATCTGTAGCATGCTTGAGCTTATAGAGCCACCTGGAAGCCACCACTAACTTCCCCTCAGGTCTAGGAACAACTTCCCAGACATTGCTCTTCATGATGGAATTGTACTCTTCCATCATGGCATCTCTCCACACTTGTCTACCAATAGCCTCCTCAAAAATGGAAGGCTCGGACTCTCGAATACTGCTCACCATAGCGATGTAGCTGCAAAACCTCTTGGGAGGTTTACTCTCCCTCACTGCCTATCCGGGATTCCCCACTAAACCCTGTGCCTGCCTCAAAGTGTCTTGAAGCCACTTGGACTTCCTCCTCTCTGAAGTACTGTCTTGTGGAGGGGACTCTCCCTGCTCAACCCCATCTCCTGAAGATAGTGATCATGAAGTAGACTCTGGAGTACTCGATCTTGAAGCCTATGGACCAGTAGCCTGTGAACCTGAAACCTGTGGCCCTGTCATCTGTGAACCTGTCATCCCCGAAACTGGTGGCCCCAAAATCTGTGTCACTGTAGTCTGCTGTGAACTCGCCTGAATCTATGGTGAAGACTTCTCACCCTTATCTATCCCTCTATACTTCCTAAAGGCTTTGTCCTCCTCAAATCTGACATCCCTCCTCAAGACATTCTTCCTCAAAGAAGGAAAGTAAATACGGAAAGCCTTTGAAGTCTCACTATACCCAACAAAGATCCCTCTCGATGTTGTGGGCTCCAGCTTTGTCCTGTTCTTAGAAGGGACATGTGAATATGTGATGCACCCAAAAATATGAAGGTGCCCCACCTCAGGCTTCTTCCCAGAAAATCCTCCTCAGGAGTCATGCTCCCCACAGCCTTGTGGGGACTCCTGTTATGTAGATAAATTGCAGTGTAGCATGCCTCATCCCATAGAAATAGTGGCAGCCCCTGATAATGTAGAATGGCTCTCGCAGCCCCAACAATGGCCCTGTTCTTTCTCTCTGCAACCCCACTATGTTGCGGGTTGTAAGGAATAGTCAACTCTCTCTTGATGCCCTCTCCTACATAGAATTCCATGAACTTCTTGGAGGTATACTCACCCCCATTGTCCAATCTCAGGACTCTGATTTTCTTCCCTGTCTAGTTCTCCACAAGATCTTTGAACTCTTGAAACCGACTGAAGACTTGTCCTTTGGTCATCATGAAGAAAATCCAAAACTTCCATAAGAAGTCATCAATGAATGCAACATAGTATAGAAAACCAATCAACGATGCTGAAGACATCGGGCCACATACATCTGAATGTATAAGACCAAGAATCCCTGATGCTCTATTGTCACTGCTTGGAAAAGCAGTCTTGGTGTACTTTCCCAAAGCACACCCCTTACACAACTCATGGTGCTCTGAACTAAAATCTAGAACTCCTGTCACCATCTCCCTCAGAACTCTCAAATACCCATGGTGCAAATGTGCCATCCTCTTGTGCCATAGCTCATATAGGTCACTGTTGTTGTTGGTAGTATAAATCAATGCTCTCACTGGCTGGAACAAAAACTTGTACAAATTCTCATATCTAGTACCAATCACTTTGGCCAAAGCGATGCTAGACACCTTGGGGAAAAGGAGCACCTGCCCATCATGGAACAAGACCTCATAGCCCTTCTCCTCAATAGTAGAAACTAACACTAGGTTCTTCTTCATCCCCAGAACATATAGAACCTCTGTCAAAGACATGGGAGGCATAGACTCCCTCTAAAATGATACGGTCTCGTAACCAACTGCCTTGACCTCTCGGTCATCTCCAAGCACCACCTCCACATTTGCAATCTCTGTAAGATCTGTCATATGCTCACGAACCCCTTTCATATGGAGAGAGGCACCACTATCATTATACCAAGTATTTAAATGAGTGGTCCTCATGGATAGACACACAATAAAGAAAAATTCATTGTCAAACTTGGTGGAAAACTCTTCCACCGTTGTTGAAGTTGTTGTTTGTTTCTTCTTCTTGTTAGGACACTGAACTACATAGTCCCCAAACTTATGGCATGCAAAGAACTTGACTTTTCTCATGTCTTTATGCCCTTCACCCTTGGGCTTGTTTCCTCCCTTTGGACCCTTTTTGAACTTCTTCTTGCTAGTGGTAGCAAGAGCCACATTCTCCTCCTCATGACCTATAGATGAACTGCCATGTACATAACCTCTCTAGGTCCCCTCCTAAACAAAGTCATCCCAAATACGTTCCCATTTGGGAAGCTTCTCCCTAGCAACAATGCCCTCCACAAAAACAACCCATTGTTTGGAAACTCTATTCAATGTTGTTCTCACAAGCTCACTGTCAACTATGGCCTCCCCCACATCTCCAAGTTCATCCCTCACCTGTGTCAATATAGTAAGGTATGTGACCACATTTTCAGCCTTGGTCATTTTTATGCTCTTTAGTTTTTCCCTCAAAACCATTTTCCAGTTCTCATTTGTACTCTGGTACAATTTAGTCAAAGACTCCCACATCTCATAGGCATTTATTTTCCCCGTCAAGTGAGGAATCAAATGGTCCTTGATGGAATCAAGAATAATCCTCTTAGCCTTGATACTCTTCTTAGTGTAAGTTGCAAGAAGAGCAGCATCAGTAGGTATCACAATATTATGAGTTGTGGTATTTTCCACAGTATCCCACAACTCGTTTTCTTGCAAAAGCAAGATCATCCTCTCCTTCCAAGCACCAAAATTTGTTGCCCCATCAATTATGTCCTCAACTCTCGAACCTATAGCCATTGACCCTATTCTGCTGAAAATGACAAATTCAAAATTCTGCCATGTGAAGTGACTGTTGTCCCAACTTTTTGATTGCTGAAATTTATGCTTCTTTTCAACTCAGCTCTAATACCATGTAAATTTTCAGACCCCAACCCAGTTTCAGTCTCGCTGATTTTTCCAGCCAATGTTTAATGCCCAAACCCAATTTTATATCAACAAATAAAAACTCAACAGAAAATTAATTTCAGAACTAAAACATGAGGATTCTAAACTTCGTTTATAACGCAGAAATAAAATATCAACAGCATATAAAACTCAGAAAATTACTGACACGGATATTTTCGGTCTAACATCGACCCTGGAAAAAACACACAAGGGGAAAACCAATGAGAGAGGGCTTTTTATTATTTATGGGCTTCTGAGAAATTCTTTTACAACATATTCATCTTCAGAAATTTTACAAACTTATCTATATAGTCATTTAGCTTGCTCCTCGATTTCTGAACCAAAAATTCATACCACTGTACGGCTGTCACAACATTAAATGTTGTACGGACTATCCTCGTTTTGCATGCCAAATATCTGTTGCAACTGTATGAAAAACTGAGCTGTGAAAATGTCTTGAAAACCGTGCCCAAAACCTTGAAAAATGTGCCCAAAATTTATGGTAGTATGGCCCTCCTTTTCTGTGCATGTCCGTACAAACTGTACAGACTTTCCTCACTCAGAAAATCGTGCCCATCACTCTTCTCGATTTTTGTGCCTGAAATAGTTGTACGACAGCCTTAGAATGCACGCCAATATTTCCAAAAATTTGTGTTGTTGTTCTCCTCAAAAACTGTGCACAATAAATGTTGTATGACCCCTCAAATCCATATTGTACGAGTTGTTCTTTATTGTTGTTTGTTGCCTCATAATCCATGCCTACTAGTTGTCTTGGGATGCATGCCTCTTCTGCAAATGCTGCCTCTTCTCAAAAGATCGACCTCTCTCCTTCTCTCGCTCTCCAAAAATTGAATGAACAACCTCTCAATGGTGCGCCCTCTAACCCTAATCGACCTCATGCTTGGTAGGTGAGGAGTTTCACATCCAACTATTGAGATTGGATTAGATGGGTGCTTGAGATTGAGTGTCTCTTCACTCACCCCCTCACTAAAGTCATAAAGTCACCTTTCAATTTTCATCTCACAAATTAAATGACTAGGGCCCACATTAGGCACTTTTTCACCCCTTAGGCGCCTAGGGATGAGAAACACTTGCCTAGGTACTTTATTTTAATTAAAAATTTAACACTAAGTTGGATGTGTAGTATGTTCTGAGCCTTCTTGGTTTGATTTTGTCTTTGAATGTTGTATTAAGTCTTTGAAAACTTGAAACCTATGATCAAAATTTCTTGCTCTTTGCATTAAATTTGAATGGAAAACAAAGTTTTTTAACCATGTTTTTCTCCCTTTTATCCCTTGGATTGCATGACTTTAAGACTAGTCTTATTGTCAGGATCTCGATTTTCTGGTCATTGTTGTGGTCATTTTCTAAACTTGAGTTTGTATTGGAGTTCGATACTTTTATTTTGTGCTTTCCTTGGATTTTTAAAACATAAAACCAAATTTTTTTCTTTCTTTTAGCATCTTTTGTTAGTTTTTCTTTGGTAGAAAAAAAAAAAACTAGGTTTATGTTAATTAGGTCTCTTTCTTTCTTTGCATTGTTTTGCATTGTTATTTGAAAAAGAAAAAAATATTAGCATAGGATTTTTGTTTTCTTCTCATATTGAAAGCATTTCAAAAGAAAAATAACAATGAACATCCTTTTGTTGTTTTCTTTTGCTTTTCTCAAAAGGCTACATTGTGCATTTGCATCAAAAAGAGAAAAGATTGCATTTCAAGATTTGAAGGATTGTTCACACTTTTCTTTCTTGAAACTCTTTTTCATTTGAAGAATTAAGGTAAATTCCTCTTTTCCATTGTTCTTATAAATTTCATTTTTGCAAGAGTCTCAAACAACATCAGTTTCACTTTCGTATCCTTTGAGTAATGAACAACCGCTAAAATGAACGCTAAACTTAAAATTTACTAGACTTTGTTTCTAGGGTCCATAAACAAGTTTAGGGTTAGGGCCTTGGAATAGGATTTGAGAGATAACTCTCCAAGGCCAATAAAAAAATACAGGAATCTGAGTTAGGGAGAGTCAAACCCAATTTTTGTATAAGTGTGGCCGAGAAACTCCTCTCACACAGGAGCCAAACATGAGGTCGTTTGAGGAAGAGTAAAGGAGATAACCCCTCTGAAATCGACCAAGTGTAGAAGATTGAGCGTATTTGGGGGTTTTTCCTGAAGTGATACTAACTCATCTAGCATTAGTCCTCTGCAAAATTTGAAATTGGTTGAAGTTTTCTTGAAGTGATACTGGCCCTCTTGGCGTCAATCCTCTGGAAGCTTTGGACCTAGTTCAAGATTTTCTAAAGTGACACTGGCCCTTTTGTAGACAATCCTCTCGAAGAGCTTCAGGCTTAGTTACCTTTCCCATACATCCAGTCCAGATTGTTGATTTTACCCCCAGATTACGACTATGAGTTGGTGACCTAAGTTTTTTTTCCTAGGGATCCCAAAGGTGACTACGGGGGGTTTCCCGTGGTACCTAGGGTAGATTTCTTATCACACTTTTTAGTACTGTTGGAGGATGTCCCATGAAGCATGGGTACTTTCATCGGATAACGTTGGTTAGTGGAGGTCAGGATAACTTCTTCTCACTCCTTCATTCATTGTTTCATGAGACTTAATCAACCTGTGCCTTCATTCAGAAGGTCCCTTTCCACTTTTTCATTGTTTTGGACTCAAGACCTTATCCACCTAGGTTGAAGATTTTGAAAAGTTGTTTTCTTGCAATGTTTCTCTTAGGACTATTTATTGGAGTGTTTATTTGTATAGTTGGCCTTAGGTTGTGTTAGCATCACCGCTTTTGGATCGTTGATTCAAGGTGGTCAACCAATCGCTCCATTGGTTGGGAAGGACCCCTGGTCTTTCTCTTGAAAGTGTAGAGCCGCCTCCTAGAAGGCATGAGTTTTTATACCACTGATTCACTAGAGTCAATGCTTGATACTTTTATGGACATGAACAATCCTGCAAGGGACGAACCTGTGCATACGAAGGTCATGGCCAAAGTTCTTGAGGATACCAACCAAGATACCAGTTCCCAAATGTATTCCTATGCTTTTTCATTCTTTCGAAACATTGGTGCCCCTTGATGGCCACTTTGAACATTCCTGGGTTGAATGTAGGACTATCGGTTTGGTTTTGGACCACTATGAATGTCCTGGATGCTCTTGATGTTTCTCAAATAAGCACCTTATGTCATGGGCATCATACAGATGTTGATCCTTTACCTTCTGCATCCACAAATTTTACTCCTTCCCCTTCTCCCTCTTCTGGTGAAAGTCTTGCTACTAATAACCATAAGTCTAAAAGGAATAGGAAGAGGAAGAGTAAGAAGAAGAAATCACCAACCTCTGCTAGTCATGTTGGAGACCTATCACTAGCCTCTGTGAGTTATGTTGGGGACAACTAGTCTCTGCAAGTCATGCTAGAAGCACAAGTCTAGTCACGCAAGTCATACTAGCACTAAGTCACCAACCTCTTCTAGTCATGTTGGAGAACTATCACCAGCCCCTGTGAGTCACGTTGGGGGAAACCCACTGACTATTGCAAGTCATGTTGGGGGCATTAATACGGTTGAGAATACTAGATGTATATGACATAATACCAAGTTCCCTTGTAATCTTTGTAAATGAGATCGCCTTACTCATTTGGGGCCTGTTATTGCCATGGTACGAAGAGTGTGGTCCTTGTATGAAGGCCCTTCTAGTTCTGTGTCATATTCTAGTTGATGAAGTGATCGTGTCGATCCCATCTTCGATCGATACCAGTATCATTTTGGGGGGTGATGCATCTATTGGGTATATGTTATATTCTTTGCATGTGTGTGTGTGTGGGTGTGTCAGGTTTGACAACTTCGTTTTTTCTATTTTTAGTGGATTTTTCTATTTTAGCGGTTTTCTAAATTAATCCTGGATTAAGGGATTAGGGCTTTGGTATCTACGGAATACCTAAAAACATTGTATATATTTTATGGTGAATGGTGAAATTCAATATAATGAATATAAGAAAGGTTTTCCCGGTTGAGGGTTTCCAGTAAAAAAATCTTTGTGTACTATGTGAATGAGCCATTGATTAATTTTTGTTTTGCTTAAGAATCTATATGCATTGTTTTACTTCGCAGGTTTAAAACTTACATCATCTCTTGACCATGTTGTCTTGAATCCTATTCAACCAGTGGTTGAGGAAGTGGTTGCATCGATACAATCTTTGGTCGATCCCACTCTTCTCTTGGAGAGTGACCAATATTTCAAAGTGGTCAAGCTGACACAATCTTCGGTTGATCCCACTCTTCTTTCAGGAAGTGATGCATCTTTCGAATATATATTTAGCATTTCAAGTTTAGCACCTTCTGAACAAGGGGGCATTCCACTCTCTTCGAGTACACTCCCTCCAAGTCCTATGATGGTTTCCTTTCATTGGAATGATCTTGTGGAGCCTTGCCTTCCTTCTTCTACACCTTTCCAGACAATGGTTCTGGTTGAATCTATGTTGAAATGAATTTAACGATGTATTATAGATGAAGGATCCTCTACAAGTATTTTACCCTCCTCGACTTGGCAAGCATTGGGTTCTCACAAGCTTTTGTCAGCTACGAGTGAGTAGTTGGCTTTCGATAGAAGACCTAGTGAATGTTTGGGGATTCTTCCTCAGTTGCCTATCACCTTAGGTGGGAAGACTGTTCTAGTCAATATGTTATTGGTGTTGTTCTAGTCGATATTCTATGAAGGTTGTGGTTTCTACGCTCTTTTGTGCGATGTAATTCCCTCACAACAGAAGCATTGTCACGATTGTTCAACTTTCATCTAATAATCACCATCCTATTTTGATTTCAGCTCAGGTTTCCCATTTGTGTTTTCCTAGTGTTGTGGTGAATTCCCCCTACAAACAGGTAAAATCCCCCTTGGATCGAGTTTCCTTCGATCCAAAATAGAAGGAACGCAAATGGACACTAACTTCCCCTTAAGACTAATTTATATGTTCATTAATGAAATCGGGAGAGAGAGAGAAAGAGAAAAATATAGATGGCTTACATCTTTCCTATAGGTTGTCCTTGTTGCTCCAACTATTGAACTTGATCTCCAAGCTTCGAGTATGGAAGTAGCCCTCCTGTAAGAGACGAGACAATCCTCTTCTGCTACTATATATCATTAGATGAAAGTAGATTTATCTATGTTGGACTTAAAAAAGACAAAGATAAACATTCATGAAATGAACAATGTAGACATTAAGAGAAATAGGCCAAGTTATATATTAAAAGTGGAAAGAAATGGAATATTTATAACCTCATTGACGATGTTACATCAATTCCTCCAAGCTCTCATTTTTCCAACCCCTTCGTGCATTACCATATGATAGGTATGATGCTATGAATTACCTCCTCACAAGATCAAAGGTTTGACACTCTGAAAACCCTTCCCCCAAGGTCTCACATAAGGAATTTAAATAATTTTCCATTTGAGAACTAACTCAACAATCCAAGGAGAAGATCACTCACTAGATCCATTAAATTGGGATCTCCAAGATTTTTAGGGAGAAAATATCTCTCGAGGGTTTTAGGGAGAAAATATCTCTTAAGGATTTTAGGGAGAAAATATCTCTCAAGATCCATCAAATTAGGATATTGGTTTGAGAAAATATATCAACCATCCATGAGACTCTTAACTTCTCCTTGAGATGAGGAAACTAGATATGAGGTGGATTCTCACACTAAATTAATTTATGTTTTTCAATAAAAATGAATAATACATGTGCACTTAGTATTTTTTCCTTCATATG